>JAJMZS010003359.1:0-21532 GCA_023807205.1 Isotricha prostoma | reverse complement strand
TATCCAATTTGGATAATCATTTTTTCCTATAAAAATAAATATGTTCGAAACTATATGAAGACATTTAAAAATATTATTAATTGAGAATATATTTTTATATAATCATTTAAATGTCCTATTTCATTAAAGAAATTTGATGCCATTTCTAAAAATTGATTTTTACAAAATACTTTATATGATTTAATCATTCTAAAAGATATTAATATATAATAAAAATTCTTATGATATAAAGGAGATATTAAAAAAACTTCATTTTTACATTTATTATCAATAAAAGTTAAAATAGTTTTTATTGGTAAAACTGCAATTAAATCATAAATAAACCATTCTTCTAAATATTTTCTTGATATACTATTTATACTTGTTGTTAAAACTTCATCAAAATTATAAAATGCAACAAAAAAAGGTAAAATAATATCACAAACATAAATAATATTAATAAAATATTCAAATAAATTATCCCAACTAAAAATAGAATGATTACAATAAATATTATTTGAGCCTAAAAAATAAGGAATATAAATTAAATTAAAAAAAGAACAAATACAAACTAAAAAATCTAATAAAATAACATAAAAAGATTCTGGACTAATATAAAAATTATTTATTTCTTCCATTATTTCTTCATCATCTAAAGAATCATAAACATTACCTTTTTTTTGTAAGTTTCTATCTCTTATTTCTATAAATACTTTATCATCTTGTTTTTCTTCTTCATTATTTAAATCATTTAATGAATCTTCTGATTCTATTTCTTCATTTTTATTTTCATTAAATTTCATCATATTATCTCCTATAAAAGTACTTTTTAATTCTTTTTTTAAATCATTTAATTTTATTATATTTGTATTTGTTATTTTTGTTTGTTTTAATAATAGTTGATTACCTTCATCATTAACAAAATTATTATTTTCTATATTTATTAAATTTTTTTTTTGAATATTTGTTGGGTTTAAGACTTTTTCTTTTAATCTATTTTTAATCATATATATAAAATTTTGACCACCATTTTTGTTATTATCATTTTCATTTTTTTCACTTTCTATATTACTTTTTTTAAATGAATATTTTTTATTTTTTGGTTTTTTATCCAAAATAAAATCATTATCTGATATATAACTTTTTATCTTTCCATAATTATCTAAATTATAACTTTTTATTTTTCCATAATTATCTAAATTAAAACTTTTCATTCTTCCATAATGATTTAAATTATAACTTTTTATCTTTCCATAATTATCTAAATTATAATTCTTAGTTTTCATTTTATTATTATTATTATCTAAATTATAACTTTCCATTTTTCCAAAATTATCTAAATTATAACTTTCCATTTTTCCAAAATTTTCTAAATTATAACTTTCCATTTTTCCAAAATTAGTTAAATTAAAATTTCCATGTGGTTCATATTTATCTGATATATAACTTTTTTTTATTCCATTATTTCCATAATTATCTAAATTATAACTTTTAATCTTCCCATAATTATTCATATTATAACTTTTCATCCTTATATAATTATTTAAATTATAATTCTTTCTTTTCATATCATGAAAATTATGTTCTACATTATAACTTTCTTTTTTTCCAAAATTATCTAAATTATAACTTCTTAATTTCCCATAATTCCTTAAATTTAAACTTCTTTTCTTTTCAATAAAATTATCATCATCATTTTTAAAATTATGATTAAAAATTTTACCATGTGATACTTTAATAGAATTTCTTTTCTCAATAAAATCTTTAAATTCATCAGGTTGGAAACTAAATCTATATGCTCTTTTATTATTAATTACACTAATTCTTTTATTTTTTTTTTTACTATCATCACTTGATATATTATCATATCTTTTTGAATTTTTAGAATTTTTTGAATTTTTTGATCTTTTTGAATGAAGATTTTCATATAGAAAATTATTATTATTTTCTAAAAAATTTTTATTGTATGATTTATTTTTAACAAATTGTTTATATAATTTTTCATTAAAAGCATTAGTTGTTTGTTTTGGATTTACCATATGAGTATTTAATTTATCAAAATTATCTTCTGTATAATTATCTTTCATTCCTTCTTTTAATTCATTTACAAAAACTTTGACTAAATTTGCTGCTTCTGATAATTCCTTTTTTTCATTATGTTTTTGTTTAATTAATTCCAAATCATCCTTATCTAATTCATCTGCTAATATTTTTATATTTTCTATATTATCATTTTCTATTTTTAACCAATTATTTATTTTTTCTTTTTGAATTGCATTTGTAGATTTTCTCTTCATCTTGAATATTTTAAGCAATTTAATAATCAGTAAATAGAATTATTTTAAAAAAATTAACATTCATTTATTTTAAAAAAAAATATTTTTCTTTATAATTTTAATAGTTATTTTAAGGTATGTATAATTAAAGTTAAATAAATATAAAAAATTGTTTTAAAATATTCTTTGTTGAATAAAATTTTTTATTTTGATATAAAAATTATAAATAACTTATTTTGTATATAAAATTTAGTTTTTAAAAAAAATAATAATACATAATTATTATAAATGAAATTTTTTTTATTTTTAGTAGTACCTTAAAGATAATTTCTTTAATATTATTAATAATGTTAAGACTTTGTGAATTTATTTATTTTAAATAAAAAATAAATTAAAATTGATTTTATTATAAATTTCTTTTAAAATATAATAAAACATATTTATATATATATCTTCAAATTTTCATTTTTTATAGAAATCATTTTTATTATAAATACTATTTATTCTATTGCTTCTATTTATTTTATTATTCCAAGTTTCACTTATTATTATTCTTTCACTATTGTTTCTGGAATTTATATTTGTATTATGAAAAATTTCTTTAAATCTTTTTATTTTTATTCCATTGATATTTTTTTGATTTGATTGTTTTTTCATTTTATTATTACGACTATTATTTCTTTTCATTTCAAAATTATTAGAATTAAAATGACCAAAAGTTTTAATAATTTTATTATAATCTTTATTTGGACTTATAGAAAAGCATTGAGAATTATCACTTTTTTTATTTAATTGAATTCTTTTATTTTGAGACAAATTATTATAATTTGAAGAAATACTAATTTCTATATTATTTTTAGTTAAATTACTTTTATTTTTTTTAATTTCCCTTATTTCTTTTGTATTAATAATTCCTGGATTTAATGAATTATAAATTTTATTATTTAAAGGAATTGAAATTTTTTTATTTGAATAAAAATTATTGAATTTTGATGTTATAATTTGAGTTATTTCTTTATTAAATTTTTTTTTTGAATTTGAATTTCTTTCTGTTAAAGAAATTGAATCATCTTTTATTTTGTTATTTTTTAAAAAACTATCTAATTTATTTTTATTTGAAAAATTATAAGATAAAACTCTTTTATGTTTTGATTTTAAATCTTTAATTTTTTTTTTTAAATTATTTTTTTTATTAAATGAGTTTATTCTACCATTATTAGGAGATGAAGAAGAATATGATAATTGTCTTTTTTGTTTTATTGAATCTGAAATTCTTCTTTTAGAATTTGATTTTTCACTTGATGAAAAATTTTTATTCATATTTCTTTTCAAACTCATTTTTAAATTTAAAGAATTATTTCTAATTTTCCCTGATTTTTTAATTTCATTAAAAACTTGAATAATAAAATTTTTATTATAATATTTGTTAAAATGATTTGCAGTCAATTTTTTTATTTTAATAGAGTTATTTAAAATAATAGTATTATTATGATTATATTTATTATTATTATAATTTTTACTATTATTTCTTGTATTAGAATAAATATAAATTGTATTATTACTATTATTGATATTATTATTATTAGTATTAAATTTAGAATCCATTTCCATTGTTGTAGAAGAAACTTTTGTATTTTTCATTCCATTTGATGTTGTACTGTTTATATTTAATCCTGTATTATTATATATTCTTTTGGATTTATTATTTGAATTTGAAACATTAAATCCATTATCTAAATATCTTTTATAATTCCTTCCTTTATTTTTGTAATTATTATCATTTATATTAATATTAACTGTTAATTTTGTTTTTTTCAAAATCTTGTTTTTTTTTAATGAATAATTTATTTTTTTTTCTTTATTTTTTTTAATATTATTTTCAGCATTTGAAATTTTATTAATTAAATTTTCTAAACTTATATTTTTATTTGAATCTTGTTTTTTTAACCCAAAAAAAAATTTAATCCCACTAGTATCAGTTTGATTCAAAATAGAATTTAATTCAATTGTATTAAAAACTACATTATCATTATTATATATTTTAATTAAACCATTTTTTATTTTTTCTTTTTCTTCTTCAATTTCTTGTAATTTATTAATAACTTTTTGTTTTTTTTGAATTCTTTTAAAAATATATTTTGATTCAGGTAAAATAAAATAATTAGGAAAAATAACAGAATAATTTTCATAATATTCAAAAATTTTGGGTAACCATTCTCTTGATTCAGAAAGAGAATAATATTTTTGTAAAAATTCAGAATAATCACTTTTTATTAAATAATCTTTGAATTCTGCAACAATATGTGAATTTTCACTACAAATTATTTGATTCATTACTTTTATATTATAAAAATTTTCATTATGAGAATATAATTGTTTAAATTTTTTATTTATCTTTATTTTCAAAGTTTTAATTGAAGGAATTTTATTATTTTGATGATTAGATAAAATTTTTATAAGAATTTTATCTTTTTGATTAATAAGATTTTTATAATTTTCTAAATTTAATTTAATAGTAAATAAATTGTTTTTTTCTATATTTGATTTTCGCCTTTTTTGTGTTAAAATTAAGTTTTTTTTATTTGAAGATAAAACAGGTGATTTATTTTTTTGATTCATTATGAAATTTTTTTAATTATTTAATTTTTGAATATATTCAAAATAAAAAATAAATTGAAAAATTTAAATTAATTTAAATGCGCGGTGATTTAATTTCAGATAATTTAATAATAGAAAATTCAGAAATTAATAAAGATTATAAATCACTTTTAAAGGAATTAAATAAAAAAATAGAAAAAATTTATAGAGATTTTCAAATTCCATATTCAAAAAAAGATTTATTATATTTAAATATGAATAATTTAGAAATTGAAGATAAAATAAATCAAATAAAAAATTTTTTAAATAATTTTTTAAGAAAAAATAAATTACAAAACAAATCTAAGGATAAAATATTAGGAGAATTTTTTTCTGATTTTGAAGAAAATTCAAATAAATTATTACAAAAATATATTTCAAATAAAAGAGACAAAGAAATTAATTCTTTAAAAAAAAATAATAAAGAACAAGAATGTTTAGTTAAAGAATATGACAGTAAAATAAAAAATAAAATACAAGAAATTCAAAATTATAATAATAGAATAAAAAACATAAATAAAATTAATATTATATTAGGAATAATTCTATTAATTTTAATAATTTTTTATCCTAAAATAAAAGAATTTTACTATTAATTAATTTAAAAATTAAAAAAAAGAATTAACCAAAAAAAAACAAAAATTTATTTACTAATAATTTATACAAAAAATCACTTTATCAAAATATAATAAATAAAAAAAACTAAAATACACGAAAAAAAAATAAAAAAAACTAAAAAAAAGAAAATAAAAAGAAAATAAAAAAAATCATATAAAATAACTAAGCAATCTCATTAACACATTCCCAAGGAATTAATCCTTTAAGATTAGTTATATCTTCCCTAGCTCCATTTTTTTTAAGAACATCAGCTATATCAAAATATTTAAAACTAATTGCATAATGCATTGCAGTATTTCCAAAATTATTAGTCAAATTAGGATCAGCGCCTTTTTCTAAAAAATATTTAACTAAATTAATTAAATTTTCCTTTGTTGCAATAATTAATAAAGAATCTCCATTATTATCATTATCAGTAATATTTATATCAAATAAATTATGATATCTATAATGATATGTTAATACTAAATTTATTGATTGATTTCTTATTAAATAATCAAATAATCTATAACATAAAATTCCTATTCTAGAATCATTTTTATTTTTATTTTTTATTTTTTCTATATTTTCTACTAAAACTGATATTATTTCATCTCCATTTTTTAAATATTTATTAAATATTGATGACATTTCTTTTCTTTTTATTCCTTTCATTTGAAAAAAAAATTTTTTTCTTAATATGTTTAAATGGATTTTTCTTTTCTTTTTTTTCTTTTTATTTAAATTATTTTGTTCTTCATCTGAATATTTTTCATTATCTGAACTATCTAAATTATTAAATTCTTCATTTGATAAATGATTAATAAATCCTCCATAATCTAAGTAAATAAAATTTTGATAAAATAATATATTTTGTTTATTTTGTGCCATTTCTTCATATAATTTTATTTCTTTCATATTATAACTACTTTTTTTTTTTATTGTTTGAATTAAAAAACTTAAATCTTTATTTTTATCTTCATCAATTTTATAATTTGTTTTTGATGAAATAAATTTTTCAATTATTTGAGGTGACATTGAAAGATATTTATTCATTAAATGAAATGCAGTTGAATAATTTAATCCTGCATTTTTATATTCATTTATATTACTATTTTCTGCTAAATTTAAACCCATTTCAACAAAATCAATTGATTCATTTGTATATTCTTCTATATTTTTTGTTATAAACATTTCTGTTGTATATGAAAATTTTTTTATATAATCTTTTTCTTTTATTTTTATTTTTTCATTAATGTAATTTTTTGTTTTTAATAATATTTGATTATAATTTGATGTCATTAATTTTTTAATACATAAATTATCTGGATGTAAACTTGCAATAAATTTTTTATCATGTGGTGAAATATTAATAAATTCATATGATTTAATTATTTGTTTTGAAAAAATTAAAGTACTTGAACTTATTCTACTTCTAAATTTTTTTCTTTCTTTTTGAATTCTTTTTTTTTTTTCTTCTTCTGAATCTGTATTACTCATTTCATATTCATGTGAATTTTCTTCTTCTAAATAATTTTTATCTTCTTTTATATTTTCTTTTATTAATCTTTCTGTTTTTCTTCTTAATTCTTTTCTCAAATTGTCTTTTAAAAACTCTGTTAATGTTTTATTTGTTTGAATTAATGGTTTTATTATTTTTTTTTCAATTAATTGAAAACATACTGTTTTATTATTTGTGAAATTTGATGATTTATTATCTATATTATTTTTTAATATTGAATGATTTAACAAAGCTTTTCTGTCTATTTTTAATTTTTTTTTATGTTCCTTTTTGTCTAATTGTTTTAAATCTACAAATTTTGTTATGTTTATTGTTTTAAATATTCTATCATTATTATCAATTTTATTTCTTGTTTTATTAAAAATATCTCTTTCTGAAAATACTTTATCAAAATTTGATAAATTATTTTTACTTGATGATTTATTGAATTTTAAAGGTTGTAATTTTAATTTTTTCCTAGTTATTAAATTTGCTATTTTATTTTCAATATTATTTTTAAATCTTTTTGTTAATAATTTATCAATATCAAATTTAATTTTCTTTTTTTTAAAATCTGAAATAGGCTTTATTTTCATTCTTGGAACTGAATAAGATGTTTTCATAATTAACTTTTTATTAGAATTATTTTTTTCAAAATTAAATTTATTGCTATCATTTTTTACTTTGAGTTTAAGATTACTTTTATTATAATTTTCAATGGTAGTTTTAATATTTTGATTATTATTATTTTCAATATTCATAAAGCCAAAATAATATCTTTTTCTTGTTATATCAGTATTTTTAATTAATAAATTTGTATTAAGCTTATTATTATTCTTTATTGATTTTAATTTATGCCTTTTTAATATTTTCTGTATTTGATCTTTTAAATTATCAATTTTATTTTCTTTACCTCTATTAATATTATCTTTGCTTTTTAGATAAGTAAGATTTTTAAAATTACTTATTGATAAATTTTCATTTCTATTTTTTTTAAAATCACTATTAACTTTCATATTTTCAATACTTTCAATAACAGAAATATCGGGTAAGAAATTTCTACTTTTATTATTTTTTTTATTTTTAAAAAAAGAATCTTTTGTGTTAATATTATTATCATTTTTGAATAATACTTTTATTGATGAAGAAGTTTTTAATAGTGGAATTGATTTATTTGGTTTTAAAATTTTTTTTTTATTTATTACTGAATGATCACTTGTTGCTGAAGTTTGATCATCTGGAATTACTTTTCTATTATAATTATAAATATTATAAATTGGAGATGAGAGAAGTTTTTCATTTTTTAAACTATTCCTTTCAGTCAAATTCATTTCTATTTTTATCAAATAAAATATTATTTTTTTAAAAATGGAAAAATTACAGATTATCATTGAGAATCAGTCTAAAAAAAATATAAATAAAATTCCAAAACCAAAAAATAAAAATAATCATAAATTAAAAGATGTTAAAATTTTAATGACTCAATTAAAAGAAAGAAAATTTAGTGAAAAAAATATTTTTTCAAAAAATAAATTAACTGAGCAAAATAATATTTCTACTTCTACCCAAACAAATGAATTACCAATGAAAGGAATTTTAGGAAATCCTAATTTAAAATTTAGACCTTTAAGTAATAAATTAATTAGTAGAAATATTTATAAAACATATAAATCAATAAATAATAGATTTATTCCAAGAATTACTTTATTTAAACAAAATTTAAAAGAAAAAAAATTAAATTTAAATGATGAAGAAACTTCATTTGATAAAGAAAGAAATTTAAATGATAAAAAATATTTAGCTAATTATTTTTCAAAATATAAACAAGGAGTTTCTTTATATAGTGTATTAGAAAAAAAGAAAAATGAATTTTTTGAGAATATAAAAGAGAAAAAATATTATTATTCAGCTGATAAAAATAAAAAAACAAATAGAAAAATTGTATTAGGATTAAGTCAAGTTCCAAATATATCAAAAAAAGCTAAAGAATTAAAAATCCCTTTTATTAATAAATATTTAGTTACAATTCATAATAAAAATTTTTTTAATTATTCTTCTGGTGAAAGATATGCAAAACATATGAATGGATTAAATAAAATAAAACAAATGTTAAGTAGTTTTAGAAATAGTAATAATAATATTAAAAGTAATAGAAATTATTCTCAAAAAGTAATATCAAGTTATTTAATGGAAAATGGAATTTATGAAAAAAAATATTATAATGAAAAATATATTAACAATTTTGTTGATTTTCTTAATTTAGATTATGATATTTCACCTGATTTTATTTTTAAAAATTGTCTTTATGATATATTAAATGGGAATTATAATAATTATTTAAAAGGTAATGTAACTAATAAAAGTTCAAATAGAATTCATTTAAAGAAAATTAAAATTAGTAAATCAAGTAAGAGTATCATTGAAAATAATTTATTTTTTCAAAAATATTTTTTAACATCTCCTACATTAAATGATATTAAAGAAAAAAATTTTGATGAATATATGAATATAATTAAAAAGTCTACTAATATTAATTTAAATAATGAGGATAATTATGAGGAAGCAAAAAAAAGAGGAAAATTATGTGAATTTATTGTTTTTAATAGATTAAACAAATTTATTCAATTAAAACAATACCTTAATACTTCTTCCTCATAATGTTATTAACATAATATAATAATAATAATAATAATAATAAATAAATATTTTTTTTATTATAAAATAATAAATTAAAAAATTATTTTTTATTCAAAAGGATTAATCAAACTTGAATTAAATTCTGAAAAACTTTTCATTGATAATTTTTTTTTTTCTTCTATCGATTTAAGATAATCAATTAAATTTTTATAATTATCATCATTAAATTTATCAAAATCAATAACAACACAATCTTGTATTTTATCATTCATATGACTTAATGCATTACAAGAATAAGTTAAATATGTTAAAAGATTAGTTATTTCTTCATCATTTAATTTATTTATCATTTTACTAATTATTAATTTATCTTTTTCATGTAATATATTGTTTTCTAAAAATTGATTTTCTGTAATTATAATTGTATTTGTTCCTTTATTTTCTGTTTTAATTACATTTTTATTATTTATCATTTCATTTAAGTGTTCTTTTCTTTTTTGTAATTCTTTTCTTCTTTTTTCTTTTCTTAATTCATTTTTTTTTTTTTTATTTAAATCTTTTTTTATTTCTTCATTAAATTTATTATTTTCTTTTTCATTATAATTTTTTTTAATTTCATATTCTAAATTTTTTTCATTATAAAAACCAGTATTTGAAACACTTTTTGACCTTTTTATATTTTTTTCATCAAAATTATAATTATTTCTATTTGTTTTTTTCTTATTTAAATAAATGTCATTTTCAGAACTTTCTTTTTTACTTTTTTTTCTAGTTATATTTAGATTTCTAATTATTCCACTTTCAGGTAAAAATTTCATTTCTTCAAATTTCAATTGTGCTTTAATTTTTAAACTTTTAGCAAATTCATATATTTTAGAACCGTTTCTATTAAATAACATAGCATTATTAAATATTAAAAAAATATCATCAATAAACTCTTTAATATTATAATATTCATTATTTTTTAATTTATTTGAAACTAAATCAAGATACATTGGTTTTTTAATTACTTCATTATATTGATTTTTTAAATTTTTATCATTTAATGTTGCAATTGGTGGTTTTTTAAATGGTTTTGAAAAACTACTTTTTTTAATTTCTGAAATTAATTTTTGAAATTTTAATATATATTCATTTGTCATTTTTGTTTTAGAAGGTGATTTTATTTGATGATTTTTTAATTTATTTGAATTAAAACTTTTTTCTGTTTCTGTATCTATATCTCCTTCTTTCTTTTTTTCTGATTTTGATTTTTTTTTTATTTCTATTTTTATTTTTATTTTATTGTCATTTTGAATCCTATTTATTTCTTCTTTTTTATTTTCAATTTTTTTTTTGTTTTCATTGTGTATTTCTTTTCCTATTTCTTTTCCTATTTCTTTTCCTATTTCTTTTTTATTATCTTTTATATCTTCTTTAACTTTTTCTTTTTCATTTTTTTTTTCTTTTAAATGCTTTTTTTTAATTTCATTTTCTTTGTTCTCTTTATTTTCATTTATTTTTTTAATTTCAATTTCCATCTTCTTTTCTTTTTTTTCTTCATGTATATTCTTCTCTTTTTCAATTTTTTCTTTTTTACCTTCATTATTTTTTTCTTTTTCAATTTCCATTTTATTTTCTTTTTCTTTTTTATCTTCAGCATTTTCTTCTTTCTCAATTACCATTTCATTTTCTTTTTTTTCTTCAATAGTTTTTTCTTTTTTATCTTCATCATTTTTTTCTTTCTCAATTTCCATTTCATTTTCTTTTTTTTCTTCAATATTTTTTTCTTTCTTTTCTATATTATTTTTTTCTTTCTCAATTTCCATTTCATTTTCTTTTTTATTTATATTTTCTAAATTATTATCATTCTGAATATTATCCTTAATTAACCCTTTTTGATTTATTATATTTATATTTGTGTTTTCTTTTTTTTCTTCATTTTGCTTTATTTTTTTAATTTCATTTTCATTTTTATTATTTTGATTTTCAACATCAATATTAGAAAATATTGGTAATGAAATTATATTATTTCCTTTAATTTGATTATCCTTTTTTTCTTCTCTTATTTCTGAATTTTCATTTTTATTGATTTTTTCAATTTGAATATTTGTTTCTAAATCATTTATTTTGTTTTCATTTTGATTTTCATTTTGATTCGCATTTAGTTTGGACTCTTCTATATTATTTTGGATCTTTAAATTATTATCATTTATCTTATTCTCTAGCATTTTATTTAATTTTTTCTTTTACCAATTTTTTAAATATATTATTAATATATTTTAAATTAATTATAAAGATAATGTAAATTTTATAAAAAATGTCAAATCCAGATGAAGAATTTGAATTTATTAATACTTCAATTATTAAAAAATATAATGAAGATATTTTTACAATTGATAGAGCAACAATGTTAAATGGAAAGGATATAATTTACAAATTAATAAATGATAATCAAAATTCAATGGAAAAAATATATAATTTCATTATAGAATGTTTAAATAATTTCTTATATGAAATTGAAAATAAATTTAATTCATCAAATGAAGAAGATGTAATAAAAAATCTTTTAGATGAAACAAATAGATATAAAAAGTATGTTTTTTATGTAAATAAACTTTTTGAATATCTTGTAAGAATATATTTAATTCCATATAATAAAAAAACAATTTTTGAATTAGCAAATGAATATTATTTTAAAATAGTATTTTATTCTCATAAAGATAAAATTTTTTCATGTCTAAATTCAAAAATATTTTATGATAAAATGAATAGAATTTGTCAACCAGAAACTGGTATATTATTACATTCAATATATAAAATTTTAGAAAATTTTAAGTTAAATTTTCCTAAAATAACAAAAATAAATGATAATCAATTTGAATGGGAAGAAAATAATTCAAAAAATAAGTATAGAAATGAAAATAATTATAAAATTTATGTAAAAGAATGGTATGAAAAATATTATAAAGAAAATCATAAAAAATGTATTTCAGAAAAAATAAAAAAATATTTTAATAATGAAATAAACCAATTTTCCAATATATTTTTTGAAATTATAAAAGAAGAAGAAACAATTACTAAATTATATATTCCTTCATATTATATTAAACAAGAAGATAAATTGATAAAAGATTCATATGGTAAAATACCAATAAATTTAGATCATAATATAGAAAAAGAATATATATTACTTTTAAATGAAATAAATATAGATAAAATTAGAATAATAAATCAAATTTTTTGTCCTAATAATGAAGAACTAAAAGAAAAAATATCTAAAATAATTGAACATCAAATAACTGCATCAATTAAAGATATAGAAAACAATAAGTTAATTTCTAAAGATCCTTTAAAACTTATTCCGGCTTTGTTTAAAATATTAGAAAACTGGGATAAAATTATAATAGAATCAAAATTTGAAGAAAAATTTATTCAATTAAAACAAAATACTTTAGCTAAATGTTTATCTAGCCATTTTTATGCAAAACAATTATCAAATTATATTGATTATTTAATGAGAAATCATGATAAAAATATTTTTGCAAATAATGAAGAAATGGAAAAAACATATAATAATATAAAAAATCTTCATATTTATATTTCAAGTAAATATATTTTTGAAATTGAATTAATAAAAAAATTAACAAATAGATTAATATATAATAAATCAATATCTTTTGATAAAGAAAGAAAAATTTTATTTAAAATAAAAGATAATTGTGATAAAATGAGTTTTGGAAAAATGAAAACAATGATTGATGATATAGAAAAATATACTCCAGATTTAATATTAGAATATAAAAATAGTGAATTTTTTTATACTCCAATGTTTCAAACTAATTATAAAGTAATTTCTCAAAATTGTTTTTATATTCCAAATAATATAATTTTTAATTTAGAAATTCCTTATTTTTTAAAAGCACCAATTGATTCATTCACAGATTTTTATAATGAAAAAAATAAAACAAGAAAATTAAATTGGTGTTATGGTTATTGTACTTTAAATATTCAATTTTTATATCTTTCAAGGGAATTTATTTCAACATCAAGTATTATTCAATTTTGTATTCTTTTAATTTTAGAAAAATATAATAAATTAACAATATCTAAAATATCAGAATTATTAGGTTTAAATTCTTTAATAATAATAAATGAAATATATGGTTTAGTTTTTAATAGAAATTTTAATAAAAATAAAGAACCAAATAAAGGAGTTTTAATTGGTAATTTTAAAGATAATATTGAAGAAAATAATGAAGTTGAATTAAATTATAATTTTACACATAATTCTTTAAGTTTTAATACAATATTTAAAAGTACAATTGATAAAAAACAAGAAGTCATTGACGAACAATTTAGATTAAAATATGAATCTAATATAATTAAAAGTACTATCACTAGAATTATGAAAAGTCAAGCTGAAAAAAGTGTAAATCATCATTGGTTAGTAAATAAAACTCAAGAAGAAATTACTCAATTTTTAGCCCAACCTCCTCAAATTAGAAGTGAAATTGAAAAATTAATTGAATTACAGGTGATTAGAAGAGATGAAAATAATTTTAATAATTATTTTTACATTGCATAATATTTATAATTAATTTTTAATAATAAATATATTTAATTTATAATGATGTTTTATTATTATTTATTAAATAAAATATTATCTTATTAAAAAATTTCTTATCTCTTAATTATATATTTAATTAAATTAATTTAATTGTTTATTCTCTTTTTCTAATTTAATTTTTTTTATTTCCTAATTCTTTATTTCTTTTTTAATATTTTAACATTGTTTTTTAATTCTTTATTTGCTTTTTATATTTTTTTATTTACATTTTCTTACGTTATTATTTTGAGTTATTATTTTATTTTGAAAACTATTAATGTTTCTTTTCAAATCTGTAATATGGGTTTACAAAATTTTTATTCATTTCTTCTATTATTTTTGTCGTCCTTTCATTTAATTCTTCATTGTTTCCTATTTATCCTTTATTTAGTTCTTTTTTTTTATATCCTCAATTTTTTATTCTTTTATATCATCTTCATCTTCTTTGATATATCTTTTTAATTACATTTAATAAAAATATATGATTAATTATTAAAAACATTATTTTTAAATTTAAAACTTCATATATTTATGATAATAAAATTTTTTTATTTAATAATTTTTATTTCAAAATGATAAATCAAAATAAATTAAGTCATTCAACTGATTTTCAAGAAACAAATAAATTATATAATGATGCAATAGATTTAAAATCTTCAATAAGAATAAATTGGGATTCGTTTTCTAAATTTTTAATGAAAAAGTCAAAAAAAAATTACACAGAAGAACAAAATGAAAAAATAAATGAATATTTAAAAGATTGTAAAAACTTAATTGGTGAACATATAAAAATAATAAAAGAAATATCAAAATTAAAAGAAGATAATGATATTAAAAGTGAAGGATTATCTTCATTTAATGAAAAAATATCAGAACAATATAAAAAAGAAACCAAAATTTATACTGATTTACAAAAGGAATTATCAGATAAGAAAACAATATTAAATAATTTAGAAAAAAAATTAGTTAAAGTAAGAGCAAAAGCTCTTTTTAAAGATTCTAAAAATGAAATTTTTATAATTGAACCTACTAAAGAAAATTTAGAAATGAATGAAGAAATAATTAAATTAAAAGAAAGTATTGAAGAACTTGAAAAAAAAGATAAAATAAATTCAAAAAAACTTATAGATTTAAGAAATGAATTAAAAATTACTCAAAAAGTTTTATCTGTTAAACAATATAATTATTATAACAATATAAATAAATAAAAAATAAAAATATTATAAATTATTATTAATTTAAAATAATTCATATGTCTAAACTTTATATTTAATTTAAAAAAAATTTTTTTCAAAAATAAAAAATTTCAAAATGTCAAAATGTAATTCAAATTTTGATTGTAGTTATTTTAATTTCTGTAATGAAAAAAAAATTTGTGAACATGAATCAATTAATTTATTTAAAACAAAAAGTAATTTTATAGGATATTTATTAATAATAATAATAACTGGAATTTGTTCAATATCATCAATAAGTGGAGGTTCATTAATTATTGCAAATTTAAGATTTGTATTAAATTTTTATTATAATGAAGCAAAACCAATTTGTATTTTATCTTATTTTATTAATTATTTAATTAACTTTTTTTTTACTTCAAAAAAACAAAATCCTTATAAAAATGAAATTAAAGCAATAGATTATAATTTAACAATAATTGGAATTCCTTCTTTTACTTTTGGTTTTATATTTGGTGATATTTTTTCATCTTATGACTTTGATAATTATAGAAATAGAATAATTTGTGTATTTACTTGTATTTTAATACTAATTTATTCTTTAACTAGACTTTCATATTCAATTTATTATTCTCAATTTAATATGGATTATGGAAATTTAGTTTTTAATATTGAAACAAATTCTGAAAATTCTATTGAAAGAGATAAAAGAGTTTTAACTGATTCTGAATATATAAAAAATGAAATTATAAAAGATAATGAAATAATACAAAATGAAAAAATACAATATATTTTTATTCCTTTATGTTTAATGATGCTTTTTTCAGTTCTTGTTAATTCAAAAAAAATTTTAAAATATTCAAAAAGTTATTTTATTATTACAGGTATTTATTTAATAATACAATTAATTTATAATTTCCTTGTTTCAAAATTAATTTTGATTAAATATCAAAAAAAATTAATTAATGGATATCCTTTTATAATAAAAGATATTCAATATTCAAAAATTTTTATTTACAAATTTCAATTTATTAATTTATTAAGTGGATTAATTACTGGAATTGCTTCTATTGATCCTGGAATGATGATAATATCATTTTTAATAAGACAAAATATTAATCTTTTAATTATTTCTTCTTCTGTTTCTTTATATGGATTAACTACTTCTTTTTTTGCTTTTTTTTATACATTTTTTAGTAAAGAATGTAATTTTAATTATATGGTAATTATATTTATTTGTTCTATTATTGGTGCTTTAATTGGAAATAAAATATCTAATTTTATTCTTAAATCTAATCCAACTTGGATTTATATTATTGTTTTAATGATTTCACTTTCTTCTTTAATTGTTTTCTCACTTTGTAATATAATATTACTATTTAAATAGAGAATAATTAAATTATATTAAAAGTAAAATTTAAAAATGAGTTCTTTTGTGGTTGAAGTTGTTTTGGGTGATACTAAAGTATTTTAAATATTTTTAATAATATATTAGAGCGAAGAAATTAAAAAATATACAATTGATGAAAAAGTAATTGATAGTGGTAATAAAATTGATTTTCTTTTGAAAAATGGAGATGAAAGACAAAAACTTTATATAATAAATAATTTTTATAAAATATTTAATAATTATAATAATCAAAAACATTTAGAATTAATATCACAATGTATTAAAATGGGAATTGATTATTGTAAAAAATTAAGAAATGATGAAACATATAAAACTTTTTTTAAAAGCATAATTGAATTTACAAAAATATTAATTAATGAAAAAATAAATATAAATGATAAAATAAATTCAATATATGAAAATATAATTATTCATATTTTTCGAACAATTCCAGAAGTTGATGATAAAAATGCATTAATTTTAACAGAGTCATTAAATGATATTTTAAATTTAAAAATTCAATTAAAACCATTTTCAAATGAATTTATTGATTTTACAACTGGATTAGGAAAATTTGGTCAACATGCAATAAACAGAAAATATTGTATTTATTTATCAATTTGTATTTTAAGATTAAATAATATTTATAATGAAGATATTTATAAAAGAATAATTTTACTTACTGAAGATTGTGAAAGAATGGTAAAATATGAATGTGCTTTTCAATTAAGATATCTTTATGAATCAATTAAAAAAAATATTTTTGATGAAAATCAAAAATATCTTAAATTAAAAACTATAAATGATATTTATAAAAATTATTTAGATGATATTGAAATTTCTCTTAGATCAATTGTTATTGAAAGTATTTTATATTCAATTGGTGAAGATAATATTAAAAATGGAGAATTAATTGAAGAAATGAATAAACATATTAAAAATATTTTTAATCAAGATGATACTTATTTACTTGATGAAGATTTTCAATGCATAATTTATATCTTTTCATCTTTAACAAATTATTTGATTAATATTGAAATTTTAGATAAAAACTTATTTGATAGTTTTAATTTTTTTATTAATAATTTTATTATTTTGAAAAGGAAAAAAGCTTTTGATTATTCTTTTCTTTTTGAATTATTTGATAAAGTTGCTATTGTTATAAAGAAATATAAAGAAAATGGTTTATTAATTCAATTATTTAATCATATTTATACTCAAAGTTTATTTCCTCCTGAAATGGATGATACTTTAACAATTACAACTAATTCTTTTTATAATACTCAAAGTGATTTTGGTGATAATAATAAATTTAGAAATACTTTTATTAATTTAAAAAATTCTTATAAAAAATTATTTTATCAACATTTATGTATTATTATTAGAGAATTAAATAATGAGATTTTAACTAAAGATATTTTAGAAAATATTTTTCCTTTTATTTCAAAGCCTGAAGATAATTTAAATAATAAAAAAATTAATAATAAAAAAAAATTTAATGAAAAAACTTTTATCAAAGAATATAGTATTAGAAATGAAATGAAAGAAGTTATTTATAAATTAGATGAAATTTTTATTGTTTTTATCAAAATTAAAAACGTAAATTTTTTTTACAATTTTTTTCTTAATTTTGAATGCTTTACTAAAGTATTAAAGAATTTTATTAATGATGATAAAACAAATAAATATTATGTTTTAATTATTAAAATAATAAAAGCATTTGAAAATTGTATTGAATTTCTTTTTAAAAATTATTATGATACAAAATATGAACAATATGAAAATTTCATAAATCAAATTTATAATTTTGGAATTCAATATTTATCTCCTGAAATATCATCATATGAAATTAATTGTGAAATTATTAAATTATTTGTAATTATAATTAAATTTTGGATTAAAAGAGATGATATAATTAATTTATTCTATAAAGATTATTTCCAAAATAATTCTTTTTTTTATAGAAGATTTTATGTAATTTTTGCTCAAAATTGTTATGAATATCTTTCATTTAATTTAATAAAAAAATATAAAATATATGAAAATTTATTAGATTTAAAAGATTTAGATTCTGTAGATATTATAAGAAATCAAGTAGATATTTTATTAAAAAAACCATTTAATGAAAATATTGATTCAGAAAAAAAAATAATTGAAAATAAAATTTCTGAAAAAGAAAATAAAATTTTAGAAGAAAGAAAAAAAGATGAAAATATATTAAAATCAATTGGAAGAAATAAAAAATATAAAGGAAAATATTCAAATAATTCTTTATTAACAGTTCCTAATTCTGAAAAAAGAAAAAAAAATTATATTGATAAAAAAGGTTCAATGAAAGGATTAAAAAGAAGAGAAAGTGCTAATTCCACTCCTTTTGAAATTATGACTACTTTAACTTTTTCTCCTAAAAATATTCAAAGACAAAATAGTTTAGGTAATAAATAATAATTTTTAATATTAAATGTAATAATAATATTGATAATTAATATAGTTTTATTAATATTTAATTGAATGGTTTTGAATTTATTATTTTAATAATTATTAATTAATATTTATGGGTAAATATTTTAATATTTTAAATAAAGGAATATTTTAAAAAAAAATAATATAAACTATTAAATTAATATAATTCTTCCTTTTATTATTCATTTTCTATAATAATAAAAATTAAAATATTTATTAAATTATAATTTATTGAATTTATTAAGAATTATCAATAACATTTATTTCTTTTTAATTATCTATTTTTTTATAGAACTTTTTATTAAAATACAATTTTTTCCCTTTAATTTAAGCAAAAATAAAAATAAACTTAATTATATTAAAATTTATTTATAAAAATTATATAATATAATTATTGTGATTCAAAATATAATAAATTAATGAATTAATTATATTATAAATTTTTAGAGAATCTAATTTGATAAAATAAAGATAAATATTTTCGATACAATTTCAAATATATGATAAAGTTTTTCATTAAAGAAAAATAATAAAAAAATGAAATATATTTTTAATGGAACTACCTTATTCGCCGTAATATAGGGTTCTCTTAAAATACCAATATCTAATATTTAAATTGTTTTACTATTTGGTATTGGCTATAGTTATTTAATACTTTTACAAAAAATAAATTTATCATCAGTATAAGACTTTCTATTCAGAGCTTCATATCTATTATTATTTATGGAATAATTCTCTTCTTTATTATTTTCATTTGAAAAATCTAATTCCTCTGATAATTCTCCATTATCATTAAAGTTATCTAATTCCATATTAATATTAATATTTGATTTCATTTAAATCTTTAATTATTAAAAATAGATAAATTTAATTTTTTTTAATAATATATCTTAGTTTAATAAATATAATTAGGTAATTATTTTAATGAATAAATTATAATTATTCTTTTATTAATATATACTACCATTTTGCCCTTTTAATCCAGATGTTAAAATTTTCCTTAATAGTTTATATTTTATTATTATAATTTATAATTTTAATATCAAATTTTTATATCTTCAAAATTTAGGCCCTTCCTTTTTTAAAAAAATTTTATTCTTATTTGGGGGTTACATTCTGGTGAATAGGGTAATAAATTTATTATAATATTAATTCTATTTCCATTATTAAAATTATAAATATGTTTAAATGCAAAAAAAATAATAATATATAAAAACTTAACTATTAATAAAAAAATAGTTTTTACAAAATAAATAAAAAGATTCTTTTTAGATTGAAATTATTTTATTTATATATTAACTTATCACATTCAATTAATTTTTAATAATTTTAAATAAATGTAATTACATTAAAATTAAAATACTTCATTAAATCTAATAAATATATTTATAAAAGGATAATAAAAAATTTTTGAATTTAATTTTAAAATTTTTAATTAAAAAAATTAAAAAATTAAAATTACAAAATATAAATAAAATTAAATTATTATATTTTTTTTTTATTTTATAAATATATAATCTTTTATATTTATGTAATTATAAATTTTATATATATTATAAATATAATTTTTTTTACATTTTTTCATTAAAAAGATAACTGTTTTTGACACAATTATTAATTAAATTTAATAAATCAATATATTAATTAATAAATTTAAAATGGAGCAAATAAGTATAAAAAAGTTACTTGCTCAAAATTATAATCAAATTAAAATATTAATCAAAGATGAAAATAAAGAAGTATCTCTTTTTGAAAATAAAGATAATAAAGAAAGAGTTATTATTAAGGAAATTAATTTATCAAATTTAAATGAAAAAGAAAAAGAAAGAGCATTACAAGAAGGAATGATTTTATCAACATTAAATCATCCTAATATAATACAATGTTATGGATTTTATAATGAAAAAGATAAAATAATTATTTTAATTAAATATGAAGAAGGAGGAGATTTAAAAAAAAAATAGAAAATCAAAATATTTTAAAGAAGAAGAAATAATTGATTGGTTTATTGAAATATGTGAAGGAATTAAATATATTCATTCAAAAAATATTATTCATAGAGATTTAAAACCTCAAAATATATTTTTAAATAAAGACAATCATATTAAAATAGGAGATTTTGGTATTTCTAAACAATTAATAGATAAAAACAAAGCAAGTACTACAATAGGAAGTGAAAATTATTTAAGTCCAGAAATAATTAAAGAACAATCTTATGATTATAAAAGTGATATATGGAATTTAGGAATTATTTTATATGAATTAACACAATTAAAACATCCTTTTGAA
>JAJMZS010003358.1:0-21547 GCA_023807205.1 Isotricha prostoma | reverse complement strand
AATATGAGTTTAAATAAAGAAAGTAATATAAACAAATCTAAAACAAGTAATTATATATCAAAATATCAACCAACAAAAAATCCTTATTCATATAAATTAGAATTAGATTCAACTAATAATTTGTGAACCAAATAATAATTCAAAATTAAATCAATCATTTAATAAATATAATGATAATAAAAATAACAATTATAATTGTTTTTATTATAAAAATGATTCTCAATCACAAACTCAAAAATATAATAAATTAATTCCAAATAATAATATAAATATGAAAAATAAAATGAACTCCAATTCATATTCAAATCAACAAATTAATTATCAAATAAATAATAATTCGAATAATAATAAAATAAATACTTTTCCATTTCAAAATCAACAAAATGATTTTCAAACTAATAATAAAAATAATTTAAATAATAACAATAACAATTTAAATTTTAAATATGGAATAAACTTAAATTCTATAAATGATACAAACAATAATTCATATAATAATTATTTATTAAATAATAATGAACTTTCACCAAATAATATAAATAACAATAATTCTAAAAATAATAAAAATAAGAATTATAATCTTAATCAATATTTAAGAAAAGATAATAATGAAAAAATAAATTATATATCAACTTCAAATAAACAAATAATAAATAATAATATATCAATAAATAGTCCTTCATCAATAAATCAAAGACATAAAGCAACAAGAGTAGCAGATATTCTTATGGAAATTAATTCAAATGATATATTATATGATATAATTACTAAAATTTATTCTAATGATATTTTTGATCAATTAATGACATCTGATGTTAGTATTAATTTAATTAGTGAAATAGAAAAAACAATAAACGAAGTTAATAGATTACAAGAAGAAGAAATTAGGGCATTACAAAATCAAAAACAAAATGAAAATGAATCAAATTATAATTATGAATCAAATAATAATATAAATGAATATAATAAAAAATATAATGATAATAAAGTATATGAAAATAATGAAAATCAAAATTTAAAAAAATTTGAAAATAAAAAAGGAAATAACTCTTTTAATAATTTAAATTCATATAATAATTATTCAAAAGATTATCCATATCAAAATGTTAATTCAAAATATGATTATAATTATATATAATTTTTTTTATATTATTTAATTTAAATTTAAAATTATAAATGGAAAATGAACATAAAATTTTTTCTTTATCTAATATGCATATAATGGAATATTTAATTAGAAAACTCGAATCAAAGGAAAAAAAAATAATAAAAATAAATGAAATGGTTAAAGAAAATAATTCAAATGACTTTTTTTTAAAAAATAATGAAGAAATTATAAATTTATTTAATGATTTAGAAAAAGATTTATATCAAGCAATTTGTGTAGTAAAAGCTTTAATAACTGAAAATAATGCATTAACTTTATCTTTAAATAAAAAAAATTATCAAATTAAAGAAAAAAATGATATTGATAATATAAATATTGATAATTTATTAAAAGAAAATAATTCAATAAAAGAAATATATCATTTTAATAAAACTCAATTATCACCTGTTAAAGAAGAAATTGAAGATTCTGAAAATAAATCAAATAAATTATCACAAGTTAGAAATATTATGAAAGATATGAAAGAAAATAAACAAAAATTAAAAAACGCAATTGAAAATCATTTTATAAATAAAATAAATGAAGAAAATAATATAAAGAAAAAAACATTGAATAATATTAATATTTTATATAAAAAATATGGAAATAATTTAAATAAAATATTTGATAATAATTATTCTTCTCAAGAATTAGAAAGAAATAATTATATTATTTCAGAAAAAGATTTAACACCAAGAACTAATTATAATAGCTATAAATCATTATTAGATTCTAAAAATAAGAATTTTGTTATAAATGATTATTCATCTTTTTAAAAATATATAAATAGTATTATTTTTAATATAATGATATAATTAATTGATTTTTTAACTTAATTGTTTTAATAAATTATTTATATTTTCCCTTGCTTTTTCTTCATATTCATTATAAAAAATTTTTGTTCTAAATATTTTTTTCTTTTTTGTTAATCCTAATAAAAATTCCTTTCTTTTATTTTTATAAATGTCAAAATTAAGATAATTATATTCATTCCTTATTTTATTTTCATAATCTTCCCAATTTTTTTCTGCTATAATATAAATATCCATATCTAAAAATAAATTAATATCATTTAAATAATCTTTTTCTAATAAATGATTATCAATCTCATTTATAAATTCAATAACATTATCTTTATTTAAATTATTTGGTTTAATTTCTTCATAAAATAAATTAAATAATTTAATACTTTCTTTCTTATTATTATTTTTTGATGGAATATAAATTATATCATGGAAAAAAATACTTATTAAAAATTCATTCTTATTATTTTCTATTAAATTATTATATTTATTATATAATTCAATAAATGAATAAATATGATTTATATTATGATAATATTTCCATTTTTTAGTATATTTTTCTACAATTTCATTCCACCAAAAACTAATTAAATCTTCATTTTCACATTTTAAATCATTTAACAAATTTTTAAAAATAAAATTCATTTTATCTAATTTTTCTATTGTTATCATATCTAAAATTTCTTTTCTTAAAATTGAAGAAGAAATTTTATCATTATCATTTAAACTAATTTTAATAACATTAATAGTACATAATTCAACGGGTTTAATATTATTTTTTTCTCTAATTTCATTACAATATAATCCTCCTTTATAAGTTTCAGAAGTAACAATTAAACAATCTAAATTTTTTTCAGTTCCTGCCATATCAACAGGATCATAAATTGTTTTTATTTCAATATTATTATTATTAGAATTATTTCCATTTATTTTTACAATTTCTTCAATTTTTTTTTTTCTTACATAATTACTTTGTAATAAAGAAAAAGAACCTTTATGTTTTATCATTTCATTACAACATACTCCTATAAAACAATGATTTTTACTTAATAAAAGTGATGTTTGAATTAAAAAATAATGTCCTCTATGACATCTATCAAATGTTCCTGCAAAACATGTGAAATTATATTGAAATAATTTATTATTTTTTAATAAAAGTGATTCATCTATTTGAGATATTATTTTTTCTACAATTTCCATTTGTTTTCTTTGTTGAGAATTATATATATATTTTCTTTTATTTAATAATATTTCTTTGTTTGATAAGTTTATTTCAATTGAATAATTAAAATCTATTTTTTGATTATGTGGAAAAAGTTGTGGAAATTTAACTAATATAAATTGATTATTAGTATAATATATATTTAAAAATGAATAAAATATAATAAGAAAATATTGATAAAAAGAAACATCATTTGGTAAATCATTTTCTTTATCAAATATTAGATCAATTATCATTTTATCATTTACTTTATCTTTAAATAAATTTAATATATCAAAAATAAAATTTAATTGATTCGAATATTCTTCATTTTTATAATCTTTCAAAATATTAAACGAAATTCCACATATAATAAAATGACAATTATTAATTTCTAAATATTTAATATTATTTATTTCTTTAATATAATCATCCATTTTTAAATTAAAATTAAATAAATAAAAAGTTATAAAAATAAATATGTCAATAAAATATCCTTATACATTAAAACCATTAGAATCAATATTAATAAATAAATTAATGCCAAAAGGATATAAATTAGAATTAGAAGAAAATATATCATTATCAGCACCATTAACATCAAAAACAACAAAAGAACATAAAGCAATTCCAGAAACAATACAATCAAAATGTGAATTATTCTTAAAAAAAATTTTAAATCATGAAATTGCACAAGAATTCTATATAAGAAAAGATAAAAAAGAGCCATCAATAATAAATATAGAAAAAGATATTAAAAATGAAAAATATAAAAATATATTTGATTTAACAATTGAATTTAGAAAACTTTGGAAATATTATTTAAATAATTATAAATCTGAAAAAGAAATAATAAGTAAAGCATCAAGAATGAGTGATTATACTGAAAAAATAAATAAAAATTTTGAAAGTCCTTCTACTTCAATTGGAAGTACAATAGAAAATTTAGAAAAAGCATTAAAAGTAATAAATGATAATCCAATGACTTTAGATGAAAAAAAAATGTTAGGTAAAAATATTAAATTGCTTAATCAAGATCAATTAAGAGGTATTGTTAAAATAATTCAAAATAATTCTCAAAGAGATAAAAAAGAAAAATATTTAGAATTTAATATTGATAAATTATCTATTAGAAAATGTAGAGAATTAGAATCTTATGTAAGATCTTGTTTGGGTATAAGATATATTGAAACAAAACATATATCAATTAATAATTCTAATAGTATAGATGAAAAAAATTCTGAAATTAGTGAATCAAGTTCACAACCTGAAAGTTGGTAATTAATTATTTTATTTAATAATATAATTAAATAAAATGATTATAATTTTGTATTTTTATTGAATATATCAATTTTAAATAAATATTTTTTTATATAAATAATATTTGTTTATAATATTTAATAAATTTTGATAATCTAATATTAAAAATAAATGAAAATAAAATATTATAATATTTCATCATTAAGATATATACTTAATATTATTATATTTAATTTCCTTTTTGTTAGAAGACAGTAATATAATAGAATATATAATCATTGATAATAATAAAATAAAATGAAAAATATTGAAAGTTAATTAAAGTTCCTTTATTTAAATTATAATTTTTTCATTTTCTTATATATTTAAAAATAATATTAAATATAAAAAAGTAGATAATATTTTTATAAAAGATTACATTAATTAATATTTTTAATGATAATTTAATTATTTTATATTAACATATCAACATGAAATTATTTTAATTCATAACAATAAAATTTTCTGTTTAAATTAAATTAATTAATAAAAAATAAAACAAAAAAAAAATGATTATAAAAAAAAAAAAATTTGTATATTAAAAAAATTTATCATAAATAACATTCTGTCCATTCTCCATCCATTCCTTTTTACTAACAAACATTGTATTTTTAAAATTAGTCATAGAACTTAAAATAGCTCCACCAAGCCAAGCAGAAAATTTTCTTTCAGGAGGAGCAATAACCTTAACAGTTTTTCCAGTAGGAGCAAGACTTTGTAATTCTTTTTCAAATTTTTTTCTAATTTTCAAAAATAAAGAACTTCCACCACATAAAATAACATTTTGAAATAAATCTTTTTCAATATCTTCATCACATCTTTTAATAGATTTAAAAGTTTGTTCATGTAAACCATAATGATCTTTTTGGAAAAATTGAGGTTGAAACAATAATTCAGGACATTGATATTTTTCAGGACCAATATGAACTTTAGATCCATCAGGTAAATTATATTCTTCTAATATTTTTTGATCTAAACATTTTTTAATTTGAGAATCATAATCTTCAGCAACTTCACATATTTTTTCTTTTAATTCATTAATCATACTTTTTTGTCCTTCATTAGTGAATTTATCATTATCACTTCTTTGTCCAATTATATAAGCAAAATAATCAGTTAAATCTTTTCCACCAGTATCAACTTTAGTAACAGCATGATTAAGTACAAATCCTTCATAAATAGGAACAAAACTAGTAGTTTGATAACCAATATCAACAACAGTTCCTGTTGTTTTACCATTAGCATATAATGCAAGTGTTGAATTATTTGTTATATATAATGATTCAACACCTAAATTATCAAAAAGAATTTCTGCCATTTTTTTTCTATTTTCATATGTTGCAAAAGGGGCTTCGGTTACTATAACTGAATGTGTTTTTGTCTCTGTTAATAATTCATTATAAAATATATGTTTCCATATTAATTCCATTGTATCATAATCTGTTATTTCTCCTTTTACTATTGGACGTGATAATTGAAGTGTTCCTCCTTTATTTAATGCTTCTTCACCTACAAATATATCTATTTGTTCATTTTTGTCATCTTCTTCTTCTACTGGTTGTTCTGGTTGAGGACCTGAATTTGATGCTGGACGACCTAATACTGTAGGAATTACTACACGAGGAACATCATCATCTGAGAAACCAGCTTTCATTGTGTTTGTTCCATTGTCTATTATTATTGATTCTGAAGACATTTTTTTTTTTTATTTTTTTTTTTTGAACGGGGGTTTTTATATATTTTTTTTTATTTTTTTTATTTTTAGAAATTGATTTTTTTTAATATTTTTTTAATTTATATTAAGAATATTTTTTTATTCTTTTATATATTTTTTATTTTTTTGTTGATTATTATTTGACGTGTTTCTTTTATTATGATAAATATTGAAATTCCAAAACCAAAAAGTCCACATGTCATTACAAAAACTGAAATAGCATCTTTCCAATTACTTTTGAAAATGAAAGTAAAAGGTAAAATATGATCTTTTTCAGTAAGTTTAGGTTGATCTATAAGAGGAAGTATTGGTTCATTAATTAAAAATGCTTTTAAAGAAATAAAATAAATATAAAATGAATAGAAAATTGTCATAGATAAAAAAATAAAGTAATATAATATATTTTTTTTCCCAATACAATTTCCTAATATATTGCAATGATTACTTTGTTCTTCAATACAATGATTACAAATAAAACAATGTTTACTTAATTTTTCTTTAGAAACTTGACAATAAGGACACATATTTTTAATATTAATATTTTTACAAACTAAAGTAAACCAATCTAAATTTTCTTTCCTTAAAATAATTCCTGGATCAGAAGAATTAATAAAAATAAAAGAAAGTAAATACAAAATACAAACTATAAAAAAAAATCCAGTATATCCAGAACTTAAATAAGTTAAAGGTGATTTAAAAATAATCAAATTAAAAATAATCATAAAAAGAAAAAAAGTAAAAGAATTGAAGATAAAATGTCCTTTTCCTTTATCACCTTGAAACCAAGTTTTTAAAGGTTTATTTTCAATTAAAACATTAGTAACTTTTGAACTAGGTCCAGTTAATTGAATAGCTAATTGAATAGGAGTTTTACCATTTTTATCTTTTAAAGTTAAATCAGAACCTTTCTTTAACAATTTTTTAATAATCCTAATTCTTTCAGTAAATATAGCAATATGTAAAGGAGTTTGTCCAGAATCATTTTGTTGATTAATATTATTCATAAAACTTAAAAGGAAATTAACTGAATGTTCAGCACAATTAAAACAAGCCCAATGAAGTGGAGTATTACCTTTTAAATCTTTACTATAAATAGACATTTTATATTTTTCTTTAAAGTAAATTATAATATTTGGATTATCACCTTGTGCTGCCATATGTAAAATATTTAAACCATTAATTGTACTTACATCAATTGATGCACCATAATCAATTAATATTTGAATTATTCTTAAATTTCCTCTATAAGCACCATAAATTATTGATGTGTTACCATCTGCATCTTCTAAATTTACATATGAATTTATATTGTGTGTTCGAAATCTTTTTGATAATATTTTTATTACTGATTCAAATGTACTTAATGGACAACTTAATATTACTTTGTGAAGAACTATTATTATATGTTATATAAAAATTATATTTTTTGTTATATATAAAAATATTTTTTACTTGTTAGTTTTTTTGCTCCAATTCTTAAGTCGTATAATTCTGTTTCTTCTTCAGTATTTAGGAAGTTTAATAATTGAGTATGGTCTTCACCTTTTTCAAAAAATTTGGATATACTATCTGATATGTCACTTTCTCTGGTTTCAAACATTTTTTTTAAAATTTTTTTTTATATATTTTAATTAGAATATTTTAATTATTTTTAATATATTAACCTGGATTATTATTATTTTGAATATTTATATTATTTGTATTTAAATTATTTTGGTTATCTAAATTTGTTTCTATTAATTCCAAAAGTTTTTCTTCTTTATTTGTTTCATTAACTAGTAAAATTTTTTTAATAAATAATACTAAAATTGAATTTTTATTTATTTTATTTTCTCCATAAAAAAAAGCAACAATACCAATATTTGTACTAATAAAAGTAAAAAAATTACAAAGTAAAAAGCAACTAAGTTTTAAAAAACCAGAATAAAAAACAAAAGAAATAGAAACCATCATATCTAAAAATATAACATTTAAATCTAAAAAATGAATTTCATCTTGAAATACATGTTTATAATTTATTAAATTTTCAAAAATAATGATAAAACAAATTAAAAGTAGAAAAAAGGAAATAATAATAATATTTACAAAATTATAAAAAAGATATGTAATTCCAAAAATAATTAAACTATATAAAAGCATAAAATTTTTATATCCAGAAGCAAATAAAAACATATTTAAATATAAAATATATAAAATAGAAACATAAGCATAAGTCATTAAACCAAAAAATTCATAATCAAAATTATTTAAATATAAAAATGATATTATGGAAAAAATTAAATTACCTAAAATTTCATTTTTATTTGGTTTTTTACATGGTAATCTTGCAGCATTTGGTAAATAATTATTTTTAATATTTGTATAATAATCTCCAAAATACATTGATGATGAAAGTGTTCTAAATAATAATCCTGATAGTCCTGAAACAAAATTAAATCCTAACATTTTGAAGTATTTTTTTATTTTAAATATTTATTTTAATGTTTACTTAAATTATTTTTTTCATGAAAAGAATTTCGATTTTATTGATTTTATCATTTTGAATATTATAAATCAATTATTAAAATTTTTATTTGAATTATTTTTAAATCTTTTTTATAACTTTAAAGTTTTAAATAATTTATTTTTAATTTGATATATTCAATACTAATATTATCTAAATTAATATTTTTCTTTTGATTTAAAAATTTGAAAAACTTTTTCATTTTATTCATATAAAATTCATTTGAATATATTTGATTATACATATTTTTATTAAAAAATTCATTTTTTTTTATTTAAATTTAAATTTCCCATTAATTTTTTTAACTTGAATTTTTTTATTTTATTTTATATAATTAATTTTTAATATGACAGAAGATGTAAATTTTTCTGATGATTTAGATAGACTTTCTACTAGTTTTTATACACAAAGAGAAATTTATAATGATAAAAATAATGATAAAGATACTCAAAAACAACAAATTAAAAAAGTTAAATTTTTAAAAAAATTAACAGTTATTCCTGTTGAAAATTATAAAGAATATAACAAAAGTCATACATATCCTAGAAAAACAGATTCTAAAAAAACAATTAATTGCCAATGTAATGTGTTTTAAAAATTGAATTTATGTTTATAAAAAAATTAAATTTAATTTTTTTAAATTAAATTGATTATTTTTATAAATCATGTAAATGAGACAATGTCTGTTTTATATATTTTAAAGGTAAAACTAAGAAACTTTTATTGAAAGTAATATTGAGGTTAGCAAAATGAAAATAAAAAATATATAATTGATATTAAAAATTTATTGAATTAATTATATATTGTATAAATTAATTATATAATATATTAAAATATTATAATTTTTTGTTTTTTAATAAATGAATTCATCAAATATAGAAAATGAGATAAATGAAATAAATAAATATATATCAAATTTACATAAGAATATACATTTAATTGATGTTAGAATATCAAAAAATATTAAAAATGAAATTTCATTAAATGAAGAAACAAATTCTGATGATAATCAAAAAAATATTATATCAAAAAATATAATAAAGCAACATTTTGATAGAAAAAAAATATTAATTGATCAAAATAAAAATTATATGAGTGAACAATCAAGTTTTTCAAGAGCTTTAACTAATATTTCTAGAAATGGAAAAAAAAAAGATTCAATATCACCTGATTCATTAAAAGAAGTTAGTGAAATTATAAATAAAACGAATCAAAATTTATTAAATAAAAATTTAATAGGGGATGAAAAAGATGAATTTAAAATAAATCCTTATATTAGACATTCATTTCATTCTTCTAAAAGTATTCCAAGGAAAAATAATTCTGTTTGTTTAGTTCAAAATATAAAAAATAATATTTTCCAAGATAATTTAATTATTGAAAATGAAAATGAAAAAAGTATTATTAAAGATATTAACGATAATGTAAAAGATAATAATAAAGAAAATAATAAAGTTAATATTAATATTAAAGATAATAATAAAGATATTAATAAAGATAAAAATAAAGATAAAATAAAGGACAATAATAAAGATAATATTAAAAATATACAAAAGAAAAAAGTAGAATATGATAAAATATCTTCTCCTTTATTAATTTCTCAATTAAAAAAAAATAATAAATTGACTAAAAATGACAAATTTAAAGGAGGAAAAAAAATTAATATTTCACCTCATAAAAAAAATGATATTTCATTATCAAATTACAATTCTGAATTAAGTAATAGGACTTCTAGTAAATCAAAAAAAAATATTTTGAAAAATAAAAGAAATGAAAGAGGAAGTTTTGATTTAAATAAAACAATGCCTTTTTATTGTAAAAGTTTTAAAGGAAATATTTTAAAAAATAAATTAAAAGAGGGGAAAAAAAATATTAACTTTAAACAAAATATTCAAAATGCTAAAATTGAAAATAATGATAATAATAATAAAATTAAAATTAATCTAAGTCCAAGAAAAAAAAAGAATAAAGCTTTAATTTTTCAAGAATATAAATGTGTTCCAAATGAAAATTTAAATAATATATTTTTGATTATAAAGGAAATAAATGAATTAAATAAAGAAGAAAATAAAAATAATGAAAAAATTAATTTATATTCTGATTTAATTAAAACAGATAAAAATTTTAAAGAAATGATAATTTATGTTAATAAAATAAATGACTTATATAAAAAGTGTTGTATAAATAAAAATTTTTTAGCAATAAAAAATTGTTTTCCAAATAAATAATTAGAAAATAATTATTTATTATATCAAAAAAAAATAATATAATAAAATAATTTTATAAATAATACTTAGATAAAATTTAATATATAATAATAATAATAATATTAAAATTTGAAAGTTATTAAAAAAATTATAACAAAATAAATAAACTTTCAAAGAGATTAATAATTAATTTTGTATTATCTATGAATAAATGTTTAATTAATGTTTATTTTATTTAAATAATTTGTTTATAAAGGAAAAAAAAATTAGTTATTAATTATTCTAGTTATTTTTGGAGATGTTATTTCAGAAAATTTATTTGTAATTGAATCAAAATTATTTTTTCCATAAATTAAAGAAGAAATTCTTATTGGATTATTTTTATTATTAAAAAATGAAACCGATAAATTATTATTTTTAATATTACTTAATTTTTTATTTCCAATTCCACTTTCAGGTAACATATCATTTAATAACATTTTATTTTCTATATATTTTTTATCTATACTCTTTCTTTTATAAGGAATTTTATTATTATTTAAATTATCTTTTCTAATTCTTTTTGATAATGATTTCTGATTTTTTTGTCTATAATCACTTGAAAATTCACTCATTATATCATTAAAATTTTTATCTAATTCATCAATTGATTTAATTGAATATTTCGATTTAGATAATGAATTATTTGATAAATTTTTATTTCTAGTAATTGAATCATAAACATTTTTAATTTTCAAATTTATTTTATTTTCTTTTTCATCTAATAAAGGTATTTTAATTTGTTTATTTTTTAAATATTTTAATTTATCTATTTTCTTATCTTCATCATCATCTTCTTTTAAAAAAGATTTCATTTCTTGATTACTTGAATTTATATTACTTGAATTTAAATTATTATTATAAAAATGTTTATCTGTATAAAAATAATTTCTTAGTTTATTTCTTATACTATTGTTTTCATTATTTGAAATTGTTAAATTTTTTATATCATTTATTTTCCTATTCACAAATTTATTAAAATCATTATTTTCATTTTCTCTAAATTTTCTTTCAAAACAGTTTTTTCTACTTTCAAAAACTCTCTTTTTCCAATTTCTTAAATCACTTAATGAAAATATATTTGAATTATTATTTTCATGGTTTAATTGATTAATTCTTATATTATATTTTTTTTTTTTTTCAATTTCTAACCATTTATCTTCTAAATCTTGATAAAGAGAAAATTCAAATGTATTATATTCATTATTTAATTTATTAAAATCTGAATTTTTAGATTCCATAGTTAAAGGAAGATTAAATTTGTCATAATCAACATATTCATTATGAATTTCTGAATCAAAATTTCTTTTATTTGAATTTATATCTATATCATGTTCATCAATATATTGATTTACTTCTTCATCATAGTTATCATACATTTATTTAATAAAAAAAATTTATAATTTTTTTATTTAATTATATTAATTAATTCTTTTAAAACAGGTAATTTCAATTTAGTTAAAATAATTAATTAATAATTATAAGAAAGTAAAAGGATTATTTGAATTATTATTATTATTATTTGAATTTGAATTTCCACTTTGAAAATTAAAATTAAAATTATTATTACTATTATTATTATTTTGATTCATCATATTCATATTACCCATATTATTCATATTCATTATATTCATATTTCCCATATTAAGATTCATATTATTCATATTCATCATATTCATATTATTATTCATATTGAAATTCATATTATTATTATTATTTGAACTTAAATTGAAATTCATGTTATTATTATTTGATGTATTATTATTTCCACTTAAGAAATTTAAATTCATTTGATCAAATCCTGAATTACTTTGATTTTGAGTTTGTGTTTGCATAAATGTATTTTGATTTCCAGTATTGAAATTATTCATTCCTAAATTAATATTCATATTTAAATTATTATTTGATGTTGTTGGTTGAACTGATGGTTTATCTAAATTATTTAATAAATTATCCAAATTAACATTTTTATTTTGTTGTTGATTATTATTTAAATTAAAATTATAGTTTGAAGTTGAAGAAGTATTTTGCTTATTTGTATTATTTCCACTTAAATTAAAATCAAAATTCAAATTGTTATTATTACTTACATTAGGAGTAATTGTATTTTTATTTAAAGAATTACTTTGTCCAAAATTGGATTCTTGAAAAGAATAATTTTTATGAATATTAGTATTACTTAAATTAATATTAGATTGAAGACTATTATTTCTATTAATATTTGAATTAGAAGTAGTAGAAAAATCAAAATTAACATTCATATTATTATTAGATTGAGTATTATTATTTGTATTTAAATTATTATTTTGAGATAAATTTGGAGTTGGATTTGATGATAAACTTATATTATCTAAAAATTCTAATCCTCCAGTATTATTATTATTTTTATTTATATTTGTATTATTATTTGTTGATGTTATATTATTAGAAAAAAATGAATTTAAAAAATCATCATCTGCCTTATTATCATTTTTTTTATTTTTACTTTCTTCAATTTCACTAATAATATCATCTTTTTTTTTCTGAGGTGCATTATCATCATATAAATCTTTCTCTCTATCTTTCTTAATCCTATCTAAATATTTATGAACAATAGACATTAAACTATCAAAATTTCCTTTAGAAATATTACCACTAACTAAAATTGAAATTAAATTAGGTAATATTTTATTAGCAATAGAAATAATAGTAACAACTTTAGCAATTTCTTCATAAATAGAAGAAATTAACATACAAATTTCAGCTCCATTATCACTTTTTCTAATTTTATCTAAATTATTTAATAAATTCTCATTTATTGTATTTTGATCAAGTAATTTATATAATTCTTTCATAGAATTTAATAATTTAATTTTTAATTGTTGAGAATTTGTAGTTTGTAATGTTGTAATAATTCTAGGATAAACTTGATTTTTAAAAGTTAAAGAATCTATTTTTTTAGTTATATAAATTATATGATCTGCAACAACAGTTTGAATTTTTAAAACATTACAATCAAGTGCTTTACATATTATTTTTAAAAAATTATTTGAAAATTCACTTTTTGAAACTTTATCTCCAATAAATTCAACTTTTTGTAATAAAAAATATAAACATTGAGCAGGCATTGATTTTAAAGTAAATAAACTTTTTAAATGTGGCCAAACTATTTTTTCAAAATTAATATGTAAATCACTTTTATTTAAAATAGCAAAAATAGGACTTAAACAAGGAACAATTAAAAATTCATTTGATAAGCCATTTAAAAAAGCAGGTAAAAATCTTTTTTCTAAAATTTTATTTTCAAACATATCAACAATTTTAGGAAATTGTTTTAAAAATTCTTCATTTTTTTGTTGATCATTTTCATTTAATCGATCAACAAAACTTAAAGCTTTTAATTTAGGATCATTAAACCAAGAATTTTCTAATAAATCTTGAAATGAAGGTCTATTACTAGGTTCTCTAATTAAACATTTTCTCAAAAGTTCTTTATCATCATAATCAATTTTTGCTTTATCTAATAATCCATCAATATTAAAAGAAAGTGATTTATAACTTTCAATATTATTATTTGATAAACTTGTAATATTAATTAAATCAGGATTAGTAGTATCATTATTAAATATTTTTAAAATATGATAAATAATTGTTCCCATTGAAAAAACATCACTTGAATAATAACATTTATTATTAAAAACATTTTCAGGAGCAACATATTTTAAATCTTGTAAAGAAGTATTTAATTTAATATCACCTCCACTAATTGGAGGATCACTTACAGAATATTCTAAAGAACCAATTTTAATTTTATTATTTTCATCAATAAAAATATTTTCAGGATTTAAATTATTATGTGAACAATGTGCATCATCATGTAAAAATGTAATAGCTTTACAAACTTCAATAATAACTGCTTTAATTTCTAATTTAGAAGGTTTTGTTGTTTCAACCCATGATTTAAGTGTATATGCTATTCTATCAGTTACAAATCCAATACAATTTTTATCTTCTATCATTGGTTCTATTACACTTAAAATATTTGGATGTTTAAATTTTGAAAGTTCTGTTGTTATCTTTTTTAATTGTTCTATTATATTTTTATAATTTCCTCCTAATTTTTTTATGTTCTTTTTCTCACATACAAATATTGATACTGGAATATTTCTTTGTTTATGTGTTGCACGATATACATTCCATTCTATGTTGAAACCTAGTTTTAAAAATGGAGTTTTCTCTGCTGTGTAGTGTTTAAATAATTCAGTACCCATTTAATTTTTTTTTAAAATGAAATTAATATATTGAAACAATTATTTCTTAAATAAAAAAAAATAAAAATATAAAAAAAAATCTCAAAAAAGAACTTTAAATTTAAAATAATAAAAATAAAAAAAATAAATAAAAAAAATAAAACCAGAAAAAAAAGAAAAAAAAAAATTTAAAAAAAACCAAAAATAAAATTAAAGATTAAGCATAATAATACAACTCAGGAAAATTTCCACTTTGTACATTAGTTCCATGAGCACTTCCTTGAGTAAACTTAAAATAAAACTCAACACCTTTTTCTCCTTCTACAGTAGCAATTCCTCCATTACCATAATATAAATAACAATAATTAGAACATTGAAATTGAATAGTATAATCAATATTTTGTCTAATAACAATAGGTTTTTTAAAATTAATAGGAACAATAGCATTTGATTGATCAGCAGCAGGTGAAATTTCAATAATTTCATCACATAATAAATTTGAAGGTGTATCATTTTCATAAATTTTTAAAGTTCCATTTTGAGTTTTTCCTTCATGTGAACCATACATTCCAATTCCAGTTAATTTTATTTTTTTATTACATGAAAATGTTATTCCATCCATATTATATGAGTACCACCAATTTAAAACTTGATTAAATCTATTTACTTTACAATTTATTAATTTCTGACCACAAAGTAAAATTTTACAATTTGATTTAAGTGATAATTGCTCAAATGTATATTCATCTTTTAATTCTGTACCATTTGTTACTAATAAATAATCACTTATTTGTAAATCTACTATTTTCATTTCTATTAATATTTTTTTTAATGTTTCTACATTTCCATTTACTGGTAAATTTATTCTAAACCAATTTGATATTTCTTTATCATAAACTTTTATTAATGATACAAAATAATTAGATATTTTATCTATTGGATAATGCTCTTCTTTTTTTGTTTTTGACATTGTTATTTTTGCTGTTTGATTTTCTATTTTTAATAATCTTCCAATTCCATCTGGAGTCATTACTAATGTTCCTAAATTTAATGTTTTTGGATTTATTTTGTTTATGTAAGATTTTTGCTTTTGGGTATTTTCTATTTCTATTTGAGGATATTCTGTGTTGAAGAATAGTTTCCATTCACCTTTTGTATCTTGTCTCCAAATTGATTGTTTTATTGGGTTCATTTTTTTTTTTTAATTGTTTTATTTGTATTATAAATTTTAATTTAAATATTTATATTATTTAATTATTTTTAAATTTTTAATATTCAATTAGTTTATAAATTAATGTTTATTAGTGAATTAAGAAAATATGGGATAAGAAAATAAATAAATATATATATAAATTCAAATTTAATAATATTAATAAACATAAATATAATAATAAAATTCAAAAATAAATATTATTATTAATAATTGATTTTTAAAATTATTCATTTATAAATATTAAATTAATATTCTCAAATTTAAATTGTTAATTTAATTCAAATTATTTGATTAATTAAAATTCATTAAAAATTTAAAATATATTCTTTAATTTAGTTAATAATAAATTATGAAAAATTATTATATATTTTTTTATTTCTATAATAAAGTATTTTAATTATATAAATATTGATCTATATATATAATATGTTATATTTTATTAATAATGAAAAAATTTAAAAAAACATATTTTATTAATAAATAATTAAAATTAATGTCCACAAAAAAGAGAAAACTAAAAAAACTAAAAGTAAAATAAATTATAAAAAATAATAGTTTTCACTACTAAATCCATTCCCATTTAAATTAAAATATTTCTATTTAAAACCAATAGAAGCATTAACAATTAATAAAAGAATGCCATTAGGTTATAAATTAGAATATGAAGAACATTTATTATCATCATTATATTTAAATGAAACAAAAAAAGAGAATATAAATAATGAATTAAATTCAACAAAAGAAAAAACAAAAAATATTTTAAAACATAAACACAAAAGAAATTCTTCATATCATAAAATAAAAAAAAATGAAAATAGAATAAAACTTTTAAATTCAAATCAAAAATGTTCATATATAATAAAAAAAATAAAAGAATCACCTTTAATAAAAAATATATTTACAGAAGAAATAAATAATTTACCAAAATCATTTCAAGAAATAGAAAAAAAAATAAAAGAAGAAAAATATACAAATTTAAACGAATTTTCAAATGAATTTGAAACTTTTATAAATTCAAATTTAGAATTAAATGAAAATAATTATGAAAAACAAGAAAAAATAAAAGAATTAAACCAATTATATGAAAAAACAAAAAAAGAAATAGAAGAAATGCAAAAAAATATAATATCACAAAATAAAAATATTTCAATTAATGATAAACCAATGACTCAAAAAGATAAAATGGCACTGGCAAATTATATAAGATGTTTACCAGAAGATCAATTAAAAGGAATCATTAATTTATTAGATAAAAATTCTGAAGTTGAAATAAAAAAAGGTTATTATGAATTAGATATTGAAAAATTATCTGATCATAAATTAAGAGAATTAGAAAAATATGTTAAAAGTTGTATGAAAAGTTCTAAAAACTTTATTCCTTTAAGATATCAAGATGAGTTTAATCAAAAAAAGAAATTTGAAAAAGAAAAAAATAAAGAAAATTCTATAGATAATAGTAATAATAAACAAAATAATATAAATGAAGAGAAACAAAATGAAAAAAATGATGATATAAATGAAGATAATAAAATATTAAACTCAAATGATAATATTGAAATAGGAATAAAAACATAAAAATAAATAATAAATTAAGTATTTCTATTAAATTAAAATAACATAGTTTATCAAAAAAAAGTGATAAATTTAATGTCTTTTAATTTAAATTTAATTTATTAAAAAAATATATAAAAAACAAATTTAAAAAAAAAATTATCTTTAAAAAAAAATGAAAAATAAATTAAATGATGAAGAAATTGACTTTAACAATTTAAAAAACCATATAGAAAAAAATCGTGAAATTGATTTAAAACAATTACAATTTTCAAAAAAAAAATTAATAATAATATTAGAACATGCAAATTTAGAATTAACAAAAGATAAAAAAAATCCAGAAATAATAACAAGTGACACACATAAATCTTTAATTCAAAAATTACAAAAATCATATGAAGATTATCGTCCAGATATACTTCATCATTGTTTATTATCAATATTTGAAAGTCCATTAAATAAATCAAATTTACTTCAAGTTTATATAAGAACAAAAGAAAATATTTTAATAGAATTAAATCCTAAATTAAAAATACCAAAAACAATAAAAAGATTTTGTGCTTTAATGGGACAATTATTAATAAAATATAGAATTCGTGCTTTAAATTCAAGTGAATTATTATTAAAAGTTATTAAAAATCCAATTATTAATCATTTACCTTTAGGTTGTCCTATTATTTCTACTAATGAAAAAAGTAGAATTGTAAAATTAGATGAATTTGCTAAAAGTTTATCTAAAGGGGGGAGTATTGCATTTGTTATTGGAGCTATGAGTAAAGGTGATTTAAATATTGATTATTCTAATGATTCTATTTCTATTAGTCAATATCCTCTTAGTGCTGGAATTGTTTGTTCAAAAATTTGTACTGCTTTTGAAAAAGCTTGGGATGTGATTTGAATTTTTTTGAAATTTTTTTGAAGTTTTTTATTATCATTCTTTAAAAAAAAGAAAAAAAGAAAAATTGAAATTTTTAGGTTTTTTTATTAAATGTTTTAAATATATTTTTTTTTTATAATTTATATTAAAAGAAAATATTAAATTTTGATAATTGATTTTTTTTTTATTATAAATTATTATTATAATCATTATCATTTATATAATCATTATAATTATCATCATCATTTTCATTATTAACAATATCATCAGTATTAGATGAAAAATTATCACTTTTTTCTTCTTCAGGATAAGTATTTATTGAATTATTTTCATTATTACTATCATCTTCATATTCATTTGATTCTTCTAATCTTTCAATTCCATCATAATATTCATTTTCATTAATCCATTCTCCGTTATTTTCTGCATATTCTTTTAAATAATTGGGTATTATATAATTATTATTATTTGTATAATTATTATTTGATTTATTGATATTATTTTTTAATTCAATTGGATTGTGATTTAATTTTAATTTTTCTAATATTCGAATTTCATTTTGAGTTAATTTTTTGGTTATTTCATTTTCTTTTAATTTTCTTATTGCTTCAAAATTTTTTGTTATTTTATTTATTTGAGATGATATTATTTGAGTTTTTATTTGATTCGGATAATATGATGGAATAATACAAGGATAATAATTTTTAAATAAATTTTGTGATATTTCAGATGATGACATATCACCAAATATTCTTAATTTCCTTTTTTTAATTTCTTTTTGATTTAAAAGTGAATAATTATAATTTTTATCTAAATGAATTCTTTCCATCATTTGTCTTATTGGCTTTATTTTTTTCTTTTTTTCTATATTTTTTATGTTTTCTTCTTCATCTTTTTCTCTTATTCTTTTCTTATTTGTTGGTGATGAAAAAATTTCTTTTAAATTAATGTTTTTTTGGTTTATTATATTTTGTAAATTATGTCTTCCTTTTGAATTCTTTATTTTTTTTTGATATTCTTTATTGTTATTTATAAGTTTCTTTTTTTCATTTAAATTTAATTCTAATTCAAAATCATTTTCATTCATTATCAATTTAAATTTTATTATCTTATTCAAATCAATAAAATTTAATTATGATTCAACAAAAATAATTTAATTTTGATTATTAAATTATTAATTTAAAATAATATACTAATAATTAATTATAATTTTTCAAATTGATTTAACCTAATTTTAATCATCTTTATTTATTCAAATAGAATGAAAAATACTTTTATTAAATTATTATACAATAATTATTTTTATGATTATATAACACTTATAATAAAAGTTATTAATAATATTTTTTAAAAAAATAGAATTACAAATGGATAAGAAATTAAGGAAAAAATTACATAACACTTTAATAATGGTAAATTATGTTCCAAAACATAAAATTTTATACATATTAATAATTATTATGAAAGCAATTCCTTTATTTATAATAACTCATGATTGGAATATTTCATCAAAAAAAGGAATATCATTTTATTTAAGAAAAATTATTTTATCTGAATTTTTATCTTCAAATTCTTTATATTATTTTTATATAGTAATAGTTTTAATTTTATTCTTTATTTTAATTTATGCATTTGTAAATCAAATTAATAAATATTTCCATAAATTAATTCCATTAAATTTAAAAATATATGCATATATTGATTTTTATATTTTTTTTGCATTAAATCAATTTATTTTCTCTATTTTTATTGAAATTTTATTTAACAAAAAAAAAAATGAATTAGCAAATTGGTTTTATTATTTTCTATTAATTATAATTTTAATATTAACTTATGCTTTGTTTCATTTTAATGTTATATTATGTTCTCTTATTATTAATGAACCTATTTTTTTTAAAAGTGAATCTATTTTAATAAATGAATTAAATGAAATTGATTATAAAACTCCTTTATTATCTTTTATTCAAGGAATTATACAATTAGAATTTTATTTGAAATTTAAAAAAATGCTGATAATAAAACATATTGTAAGAGGAATATATACAATTTATTATTTTAAAGAAATGTTTACTTTTAATAAATATTATAATAGATTTTATATTGAATATTTTAAAAAATTTTTTCAATCAATGTGCTTTATTTCTTGTTTTGTTGAATGGATTTTTTATTTTGATATTGCTAATAATTTAATGATTTTACAGAAAGATATTGGTATTATTTTATTTAAAATTATTATTGAATTAAATGTAAGTTTTGTTATATGTTCTATTTATTTTCATTTTGATAATAAAAATTTAAAAAAAACAATTTTAAATTTTAATTCAAAAAATTTAAAAAGCTTTGATTTAAATTTAATAAAATTTTTTAATATGCTTTATTATAAAGATAGAAATTCTTTATTAAAAGATATTTTAATGAGATTAAATCGATTATTAGAAAAAATTATTCATAATCCTAAATGTAAAGATACTAATTGTTTTTATTGTTATCAATATTCATTTTTTCTTTTTAATTTCCAAATGAATAATTTTTTTAAAAAAAAAATATTATCATCAAATAATTGTTCATTAAAAGAAGAATTTCCTTTATTATATTTATATTTTCAAAATGAGATTACAAAATTTTATAATTTATTTTTTTTTTCAAAAAGAGAAAAAACTGTTGCTTCAATTTTAATTGTCATTTCATTCTTTTTATTATTTGAAAGAAATTATATGAAATGTTTATATTTAATAGAAAAAATAAATTCAATTGATAATGAAAA
>JAJMZS010003357.1:0-21584 GCA_023807205.1 Isotricha prostoma | reverse complement strand
GGCTAAATTAATTGAAAAATGTCAATATTTGAGAATATTAAATTTTTCTGGGAATAGTATTACTAATTATGGTGGAACGGTTTTATTTAAAAAATTAAGATATCATCGTGAATTAAAAGTACTTGATTTATCTTGGAATATTATTGGAAATGATTTTACTCGTTCTTTTTCATATGAAGAATTAGTAAATTTAAATTTACATAATCCAGAAAAAAAATTTTCTAATTTTACAGTTGAAGAAGCTTTAAAAACTTCAAGAATAATTTTTAGAAGAAATCCACTTTTACCTCCTTTAGATCAAAAAGTTACTAAACAAAATTCAAAAGATAAAGAAAAAGATAAAAAGAATAAAGAATCTCAAATAAAAATATCAGAATTAAAAAAAATAAATGAACCTCAAAAAAAACCAACATCATTTGCAATAGAATTAGGAAATTATTTTAAAGAAAAAAATTTAAGTTTAATTCATTTAGACATATCACATAATAATTTATCAAAAATTGATTGTGAATATTTATCAAAAGAAATAAAAGATAATCATTCAATTTTAGGAATTCATGTTGATGGTAATGAAATGTATATTGATGCATTAGGTTTTCTTCATCCTTTAGATTTAGATACTAAAAATGAAAAATATTATTCGGGATTACATTTGTCGTATGATTTTTCTACAAATTATGAAATGAAAAAAACGAAAATTGATAATGTTAGAAAATTAAGAAGTATAAATCATTGTTGGATATGTGATTGTTATAGAGAAATTGAATTTATTTTTATACCAAAAGAACCTATTTTAGATCAACAAAATCATATTGTTAAAATTCATCTTGATTTTGATAATTATAAACCTTTTGATATGTTTTGTTTAGGAGATAAATTTCATATTATAAGAATGTGTCCTCCAGGAGAAATTAAATATTTTTTTACTGTTGATACTATTCCAGTTGAAAATGAATCTGATGAAGGTAATAATATTATTACTAAATTACATAGTGAAAATTACTTTCAATATACTTTTGATAGTGAATATATGGAAGAATTAAATAATATTAGAGCTAAAATTAGTTTTGAAAAAAGACAAGAAAGAGAAAGATTAGAAAAAGAATTAGAAGAAAAAGGAGATTTAGAATTAAATTTAAATGATGGTTATGAAGAAGAAGAAGAAGAAAATGAAAAAAATGATAATGTAATTTATTCAGAACCAAATAATGATAAAATAACAATAACAATTAAATCAATATCAACAAAAAAAGTAAAACCAAATCATAATGTAATAACAGAAAATTATATTAAAAATATAAAATTTAGTGAGCCACGTCCATTAAAAATAATAAATAGATTTATTAAACCAAGGACACCATGGACATTTCCAATATCAATATGGGCATATTATGATTATGAATACGAAGGTGATAGTGAAGAATATTTAGATCAATGTTTTGATTTTGATTTTAAAAGATGTCAATTTCATAAAGATTTTAAAGATGATAATGATTATAATGAATTAAAACAACTTTTAAGAAAAAGATATAGAGATATTATTGATTGTTATAAATATTATGCTTCAATTAGTGGACTTTCACTTTGGCAAATTACACAAAATGTTTTAACTGAATTTATTAGTAAATGTAATGGAATGTGTGATAAAACATATGATATAAATAATATTTATTTAACTGAAAAAGTAGTTTGTTCAAATGCATATGATTTAAATGATAGAAAAAAAAATAATAATAAGAATTTAAATGAAAATAATATTGTAAGACATCAATTTATGAATTTATTAGTAAAATCAGCAAAAGATAAATATATAACATGTTTAAAAACAACAAATAATATTTTAGAAGCAACAAAAATGACTTTTGAAAAACATTATGATTCTGCAATAAAAGGATTTGAATATCATAAATGGAGAAAAGAAAGATATTATAATGAACAAGTAGATAATTTTTTAAAAGCACATTTACCTTTATTAGATGCATTGTATTTATCATGGGCAAAACAAAAAGGACCAAGAAAAAAAGATGTTTGGATGACATGTGATGAATTTAATACTTTAATTCAAAGTTTTGTTGATATTAATGAATATCCAGTAAGAGATATTCCTTTAATTTTTAATTATTCTATTAAATTACAAATAAATGAAATTTACAGTGATAAACATTTAAATATGTTATTACCTGAATTTTTAGAAGGATTATGTAGAGCAATTGATAAAGCTAGTCCAATTCCACCTGGTGATTCTAATGAAGATTGGCCTAAAGAAAAGAGAGTATCACAACCTTTAATTAATAAATTAGAAAATATAATTGGAAAATTAGTTAAATTAATTACTCATCCTGATTTTAAAGTTTTAAAAGAAAAATTTCAAATGCCAGTTAAAGATATGAATACTAATTTATATGTTTATAATTATGATAATCCTTTTTATGCTGGATATATTATTAAATTTAATGATAGGAATACTAAAAGAAAAACTACTAGAGTTGGAACTAAACATAAAACTGGAAGACAGTCTACTCATAAAACGCAAACTGTTTATTTTGATGATGATATTATTGATGAAGCTGATCCTAATGAGGAAAAAGCTACTATTGATGTTAATAAAGAAAATTAAGAAAAATTTATTTTTTTTTTGTTTTTATATATTATTTGTTTTTTTATTTTATTGCTTTTTTTATTTTTAAATTATTAGGTTTTTGTATGATTATTTGTTTAAATTTTTTTTTTAATATATTATTATTAAATCATTTGTAATAAATTAGATTTGAATTTCTTTTATTTATGTATTTTTATTTTCTGTTTTATTTAATTAATTTATTAATTAAATGAAAAGAAATTCTTTACAATTAGATAAAAATTACAAAAGAAAAATATATTCAAATCTTATAAATATTACATATAAAAATGAAGATATTCAAGAAAAAAGATATCATTTATCTAATAAAAAAAACACTATTAAAAAAGGACAAAAATCAATATATAAAATATTTAATAAATATGATAGTAATAAAAATAAAAAAGAACAAAAAAAAATTAACAATTTTTATCCAACTCAAAGTATGAACTCAGAGAATTCAAAAAAAATATTTAATAAATTAAAAAGTAATGAAGAAAATTTAAATCAATATAAAAATTTTTCAAATACAAATACAAATTTTAATAGAAAAAATTATTATTTAGATTATTATCAACAAACATTTACAAATAGAAAAAGAATATTAAGTGATCCAAAAATATTATATCAAAAAAATAAGCCTTTAATAAAAAATGATTTTCAAAATAATTTATATCTTCAATGTGACAGAGAAAAAATATTAAAAGTAAGAAATAGAGTTCATAAATATTTAACAGAAGAATTTAATAAAAAATTAATAAATAATTCAATTAAAAATAATTATAATGATAATAACGAAGAAGAAATAATTAGATTAGATCAAATTAATTCTTTAACAAGAAGAAAAAATGATTTTGATAATGTTTTAAATAAGAATAAAAGAAAGAGTTATTTAATAAATAAACATATTTCTCAAGATATTGAAAAAAGATATAAAGATTTAGATAAATTTTTATTTTTCACTGATAATATTTCTCCACAATATTCTTATAAAGAAATTCCTAATTCAAGTAATAAAAAAGTGTATAATTTAAATAATTTCTTAATTGGTAATTATAGTAAAAATATACATTTTGATAATAATGAATTAATTCAAAATTATGAAAATGATGAAAAAAAATATAAAGGTTTTTAATAAAAATAATAATTAAAATTATAATAGAAATTATATTGAAAATAAAATATTATATTTAAAATTTAATTTTCAAAATAAAATATTTTTCCTTTTATCTAAAAATAATTAATTAAAAACCTTATATTAATTAAAAAATATATTCATATATTATAATCACTAAAAATATAAATTCCTTTTCAATATTTAAAAATAATTTATTAAAATGGAGAAAAATTATGAATTAGATTCCAAAAAAGATGAACCATTAATAGCATCTTTAGAAACAGAAAATAAACAAAAAGAAGAAAACAATACAAAATATGAAAATTATTATAATGAATCTTTTTTTAATAAAATTTTTTTTAAATGGTCAAAACGTTCTATTGAAATATCAAATAAATCACAATTAAAAATTTCTGATGTTAATTCAATAAATGAAAAACAATCAGCGAAAAATTTTTTAATTCCTTTAAAAGAAAAATGGGAATATTATTCAGAAAAAACTACTAATAAAATGATTAAAATTTATCCTTTATTATTTACAATATTTAGAGTTCATATTTTTCAACTTTTTGAATTATTTATATTAGATTTTTTACTTACAATGATTAGAATGAGTAGAATGTTTTTTTTTCGTCAAATTATTTTTCTATTTTCATCAGGAAATTTTGACGGAATTGAACATGAAAATAAAAATAAAAAAACGTTTTTTCAATTTAATATTTATCAATATGGTTTTTTGTTTATTATTAATAAATTTATTGGTACTATCATTTTTCATAATATGACTTTTAAAGATATGTTACTTCATAAAAGAATTAAAATAGGAATGACTGGATTACTTTTTGATAAGATTTTAAAAGAAAATTTAAATTCTTATAATGGAAAAAGTGATGGAGAAACAATTAATTTAATTGAATTTGATTGTGAAAGAATTGGATTTATTTTTTTTATTATTCCTAAAGTTTTAAATTCACCAATTACTATTTTTGTTTCATTATATTTTTTATTTCAATTATTTGGTTTTAAATTTACTTATGCTTTAGGTAGTTTAATTATCTTATTAGCTTCAATTTTATTACTTCAAGTTCAATATTTAAGAAATATGAGAAAAATATTACAATTAAAAGATGAAAGAATGAAAATTGTTTCATATGTTTTTCATATTTTAAAAAATATTAAAATTAATGGATGGGAAGAAGAATTTGCAAAAAGAATTAAAAATAAAAGAGAAAATGAATTATCATTTGTTAAAAAAAATTTAATTATTGGTTTATTAAGAATGTTAATTAATTCAAATATTCCATTAATTTTATTAATTATATCAATTGGAACTTATATTAAATCAAATAATACTTTAGAAATTGCAAATTTATTTACTGCTTTTGAATTAATTAAACAAATGACATTTCCTTTAATGGGAATTCCAATGTTTTTAAATGAATTTTTTTCAAATTTAATTTCAATAGAAAGAATACAAAACTTCTTAAAAGTACCAGAACACAATTATAAAAAAAATGAAAATTTAGAACTTCTTGAAAAAGAAAATATATTAATAAAATATGAAAATGCAACATTTTCCTTAAATCAACCAATAATACCTTTAATACAAAATAAAAAAAAAATAAAAATAAAAATAGATTCAGATGAAAATAATAAAAAAAATGAAAATATAAAAAAAACTCATTCACTTCCATTAAAAAAAGAAATATTAACAAATATATCATTAACAATAAAAAAAGGAGAATTTATAATAATTTTAGGGCCAACAGGTTCAGGAAAATCAAATTTAATAAATTCATTTTTAAATAATTTACAATTAACATCATCATCAGAACCAATAATAATAAATGGTTCAATATCATATTGTCCACAACAACCATGGTTAATAGAAGATACAATCAAAAATAATATTTTATTATATAATAAATTTGATAATGAAAAATATAATAAAATTATATCAGTATGTCAATTAATAAATGATTTTGAAGTATTAAATAAAAGAGATGAATATTTAATTAATACTGGAGGAATGAATTTAAGTGGTGGTCAAAGAATAAGAATATCACTTGGAAGATGTTTATATAAAGAATCTGATATTTATTTATTAGATGATCCACTTGCTGCAATTGATACTAAAGTTAGTAGTAATATTTTTAAAGATGCTTTTGTTGATTTTTTAAATGGAAAAACTAGAGTTCTTGTAACTAATGAAGTTAGTAATTTATCTTATGCTGATAAAATTATTTTAATGGATAAAGGTTCTATTAAATTTTATGGTAATTATAAAGAATTTATTAGTAGTTTTGGTAAGGATTATGTTATTGAAAATGAAAATGAGAATAAAAAAGAAAATGATATTGAAAATAATAAAAATAATAATGGTGATAAATTTGAATGTGAAACTAGTTCAACAAGTATTAATAATTATAAAAAAGAAAAAGATAAAAATGATAATTTAAATGAACAAAATCCTTTATTAATCCTTGATAAAAAAGCAAAAAAAGGAAAAGTTTCTTTAAAAACATATAAAACTTTTATTGAATTACAAGGAGGATATATAATATTAATATTATTACTTTCATTAATGATATTAACAAGAATATTTAATTCATATCGTTCAATTTATATAACAACATGGACAAAAACACAAAAACAAATAAAACAACATGAAAAAGAAAAAAAACCAATAGACATAAATGAACAATTATCAAAATTTTATACATATGTAAAAATATCTTTATTTGGAATTTTATTAAATTTCCTAATAGAATTAATACATGCTCACATTACAATATTTTCTCAAAGAAAATTACATGAAACAATGGTATATAAATTTTTAAGAGCACCAATGAATTTATTTCATGATTTAGTACCAATTGGTCAATTATTAAATAGATTAACTAAAGATAGTGATTTAGTTCAAAGAATAATAAGAGGAGTTTCAATGTTTTGTAGAGCATTATTTGGTTTAGCTACTTCAATATATGTTTGTTATTTATATTGTTCATTTACTTTATTATTATCTCCTTTATTAATATTTATTTGTGTTTATTTAACTATTTATTCTATTGGTGCTTCTAGAACTCTTCAAAGACTTGAAAGAAGTTCTTATTCTCCAATTATGACTATTTTAAGTGAAAGTATTAAAGGTGTTGAAATTATTAGAACTGCAAATATTGAAGAAAATATTAAAGATAAAATGTATGGGAAAATAAATGAAAATTATGGAGTTAATCTTTATTTAGAAGGTAGTAGAAAATGGTATGGTGAAAGATTAAAATTTTCATCTAATTTTTTCTTTGGATTAATTATTACTTATATATTATTTAAAAAAGAAATTTTTTCACCACAAGCAATTGGTTTAATATTAAATAACTCAGAAGATTTTTCAAATGAATTAACAAATGTTTTAAATTTCTTTTCAAATGTAGAAATATCAATGGTAAGTATAGAAAGATGTGAAAGTGCAATGAATACAAAAGAAGAAAAAAAACCAGATCCAAAAGAAGAAATAATAATAAAAGATAATGAATGGCCATCAAAAGGAAAAATTGAATTTATTTCATTTTCAGCAAAATATAGACCATTTACTCCAATTATTTTAAAAAAAATAAATTTAAAAATAAATCCAAAAGAAAAAATAGGAATAATAGGAAGAACTGGAAGTGGAAAATCAACAATAGTAATGTCAATATGTCGTATAATAGAATCATTAGAAGGACAAATTTTAATAGATGATAAAGACATATCAAAAATTAATTTAGATTCATTAAGACATAATATTACTATTGTTTCTCAAGAACCTTTTATTTTAGAAGGTACATTAAGAGATAATTTAGATCCTTTAAAAAAACATAGTGATAATGAAATTTTAGAAATTTTAGATTCTTTTTCTTTATTTAATGATATTAATTCAAATGAAAAGAGATTAAATATTAAAATTAAAGAAGGAGGATCTAATCTTTCAATTGGAGAAAAACAATTAATTTGTTTTGCAAGAGCTGCTTTAAAAAAAAGTAAATTAATTATTTTAGATGAAGCTACTAGTTCAATGGATGTTCATACTGAAGAAATTATACAAAAAAATATGAAAAATTTGTTTGAGGATTGTACTGTTATTATGATTGCTCATCATATTCAAATGGTTAATAAATGTCAAAAAATTGTTGTTTTGGATAATGGTGAAATTGTTGAGTGTGATACTTATGAAAATTTAATGGTTAATAAAAATAGTAAATTTTATTCTTTGTATAAAGAAAGTTTAGCATCTTAAAATAAATAAAGTTTTATATTTTTATATTTTTGAATTTATTTTTTTTGTGAAAATATTGTTTTATAAAATATAAATTGTTTTATTTTTTTAATTTATTATACAATAATAAAAATATATATAAAGTTAAAAATATTTATTTCTTTTTTAATTCTTTACTTTTTTAATTAAAAAAATATAATATCAATAAATTTAACTTATTTTTATATTTAAATTTTTAATTTGTATTTTTAAACATTAATAAATAATAAAATATGGATGATACAAATAAATATTTTCCATCAAATATTACAAATCCAACAAAATCAATAGCATTAAAAATAAAACCAAAACAAATTCCAATAAAAAATTTTGGAATTTTTTCTGCATTTTCATCAAATTCAAATTCATTTAGACAATCATTAAAAACATCATCAAAAGCATCACCAGATAAAAATAATAATATAAATAGTATAAATCAATTATCTAATAATAAAAATGAAGAAATGATGACAGAAGGTAAAGAAATAGAAGAAAATACATTAGAATTTATAAAAAGGAAATTTATAAAGAAAAAAAATTCTAATTTTTTAAATTATACAAATCCAATTAATCACATTAATAAAGTTTATGGAAATAATACAATAAAAACACATGCTCCAAATGCAAATAGTATAAGTATAAATACAAGTTTACAAAATAATACAAAAATGTCATCTGATGATAAAAATAAAACTTTAAATCATACTTTAAATAAAATTATTATTTCTCCTAGAGAAGAAATTAAAGAAATTAATGAAAATAATATTAATATTAATAATAAATATATTAATAGTAATAAACCAAGATTAGGAAGTGGTATTCATGAAAAAAAAATTTCTATGAAGATTTTTAATAAATTAGTTTCTAGTTTAAATAAAAATAAAAAAGATATTATTAGTAATATTAATCTTTTACAATTACAACAACAGAAAAAAAGAATGGCACAAACTGCTTTAAATTCAAGGAAAAATTCAAATGAGAAAAGAGTAACAAAACTAATTAATCATAAAAAAGGAAATAATAAAATTAATTTTTATAATAGTAATAACTTACAAAATGAATTGAAAAATATAATTAAAAAAGAAAAAATACAACCAAGTGAAAATAATTCAATTACTAATTCAATTAATATTAATAATATAACTACACATCAAATAAATAATAATAATTCAAATTTAAGTAATGGTTTAAATAATAATGTAAGTAAAGATAATATTCAAAATAATAAAATTTTAAATCAAAAAGCATTTTTTGCTTTAACTGCACCAATGTCAAAACAAAATTCAAAAGCAAATTCTAAACAAAAAAATAATCAAAATAATATTAATAATAATAATAATGGAAATAGTAAAGAAAAAGTTAATAAAATTGAAAATAAATTAAATGAAAAATTAACTTCTAAAATTGAGAAATTAACATTAAATAATATAAAAAAAGGAAATTATTCTTCAGCAAATTCACCAGGTCATTATATATTAAATCATAATAATCAAAATGATAATAATAAAGAAAATATAATTTCTAAAAAAAAAAATTTAAAAAATATAGATATTAAAAATTTAATATATAAAAAGAATTTAGGTTCAATAAATAAATTATTAAATGATTTCAAAAATGAAATAAGTAATAAACAATTATTAAAAGAACAAACAAATAAAATAATAAAAAAAGAAAATACAAAAAATAAAAAACAAAAAAATAACAAAATAAACAATCAAATACATAAACACAACAGAAATCCAGAACCAAATAATTTTTTAAACAACTCTAACACATCATTATTATCAACAATGAAAGATTCAAATTATTATTTAAAAGAAAGTGAAATGTTATCAAAATATATAAAAGACTATTACAATAAAAATAAAGATTATCCAAAAACAGATTTATCCTTTTATAAATTTGGTAGAAAAATAGGAAAAGGTGCATTTGGAAAAGTAAATTTAGGATTAAATATATTAACAGGAAGAGTAGTAGCAATAAAATCATTTAATAAAGAGAATATAACAAATGAAATATCAAAAAAAAAAATATTATATGAAACAAATTTAATGAGAAAATTACGTCATCCTTCAATAACAAAAATTTTAGAAACATTCGAAACAGAGAAATATATGTTAATAATAATGGAATATATTTCAGGTGGAAATTTACAATCATTTGTAAAAAAAAGGAGAAAATTAGGAGAAAAAACAGCAAAAATATTATTTCGTCAAATAATAGAAGGAATAAAATATATTCATAGTCAAAATATTGTACATAGAGATATAAAATTAGAAAATATTTTAATAGATTTAAATAATAATATTAAAATATGTGATTTTGGTGTTGGAAAATTAATAAATTCAAATTTAATACTTCATGATCATTGCGGAACTCCAGTTTATATGGCACCTGAAATTATTAAAGGTGAAGGTTATTTTGGTTTTCCTGTTGATATTTGGTCAAGTGGTGTTGCTTTATATATTATGTTAAGTGGTAATGTACCTTTTAATAGAGGAAAATTAAATGATTTACAATATGAAATTTTAAACTCTCCTTTAAATCCAATTAAAGATATTAGTAATGATGCTAATGATTTATTATTTAATATGCTTTGTAAAGATCCTAAAAAAAGATTTTCTGCTGATGATATTTTAAATCATTCTTGGTTAAAAATGGATGATACTGAATTTAATATGAATTTAAATGTTAATAAATATCATTTATTTACTAATGCTGAAATGATTTTATTAAGTAAAACTCATATTGATTATAGAAAAGCACCAAAAGGAGAATTAGGTGAAAATTTTACTTTAAGGAATTTATTTACTATTGATGATAAAGTTGATATTAATAATAAAAATATTGAAACTAAAAGTATTATTTTAGCTCCTTATAATACTATTTTATCTGATGATGAAGAATTTAGTGAAGAATTAGATAATATTAATCCTGAAATTATTACTGAAAATGATATTATGAAATTTAGTGGTAAAGTTAAAGAATTTAATATTAATTATGAATTAAATAATAATGAAGAAATTGATAATGGAATGTTAATAAATTCTAAAAATGATTTAATAAGTGGAGAAGTTAATAATTCAAAAAATAATATTAGTAATAGTATTATTAATTCTAAATCTAATTTACAAAAAAAAAATGAACAACATATTAATCATACTAATTCATTTATTATAAATGAATATTTTGTTAATATGGTTGTTGATTTAGGATATAATAGAGATTTTGTTATTAAATGCTTAGAAAAAAATGAATTAAATCCTGCAACTGCAGCTTATTATTTATTTTCCATATATGAAAATATTAAATATTAATGATTTATTGTATTATAATTTAATATAAATTTTTTAAATATATTTTTATTTTATATATTTTATTTATCATTAATAAAATAAAAAATAAAAAATAATTTTTAACATTTTAAAAGTTGCAATTTTTAAAAACAGAATATTAAAAATTAATAAATAATAAAAATCTCAAATAAAATTAACAACAAAACCTACAAATCAAATAATTAATTAAAAACAAAATTTAATCCTTAGGAATAGTATTATTATTATTATTATTATTTTTTCCAATAATTTCTTGAATTTGATTTGCTCTTTCAGCTTTCAAATTAAAAAATTGTACAACTCTCATTTTATCATGATATTCTCTTTTCATTCTATAAAATCTAATCATTTCATTATCTCTTTTACTTTCACCAACCAAAGCTCCAATTACAGTTTCTAAATTAGCATTAAATTTTTCTTGATAATTATTTTCAGAAAATTCTTTAAATAATCTGTCCATTTCTGCTCTTTTTATATTAATTAAATCTAATTCTATTATATTACTTGCTGCTGCTAAATTTGATATCATTTGAATTGATGGATCTTCTAAAATTTTAGAAAATGGATTTTTTTTATTTATAATATTGCCAATTGTTTTTAATGTTATTTGATTATTCATATTATTATCATTTATACTTTTTGTTAATTGTATTTTTGGTAAAATATTATTTGTTATTCTATTATTTACTGTTGTTCTAAAAATACTTTTTGTTGGACTTTTTGTATTACGACTTATATTTTCAAATTGAAAATCAAGTTCTCTTCTATATTTTTTTATTTCATTTTTTATTTTAGTTATTTCTACATTTTTATGTGCTACTTTAAATAAATAATGTATTGAAGTTTTATCTAAAAAATTAGGAAAAAAAGACATTTTTATATTTTTACCTAAATTCCATATTGCTTTCATAATCCAAATTAAACCTTCATTTCTTATATCTAATCCTTCATATAATTTCCTATGATAATAATCACATAAAAAATTAATTTTTTCTTCTAAATATTTTTTTTGTACTTTATATTCTTCTTTTATAGCTTCAAATTGTTTTTTAAAATTATTTAATAATGTAATATTTTCTTCTAAACTTTTATTAATTTCATCTTTTTGTTCATTTCTCATTGTTGATTGTTTTAATTGAATAGTTTTTAAATAAAAAGAATCAATATTTTTTTGACTTTTAACTTTTGATGGTGATTTAATTGGAGATTTACTATGACTTCTTTTAGTAATAACACTTTTTGAATCATCTATCATGATATCATCAATATTAAAAGAATTTTTTGCTATATTTAAAAAATATTCATCTGAATTTAAAAATTTAATATCCATTTCATAATCTTGTATTACTTTTAATGTATTTATTATATTATTTGATACCATTAATTTTCTTCCTTTACAATCCTCTAAATTTTTTTTTAATTTTGATATTTCATCTTCCATTGCTTTTTCATTTTTTAACATTTCATATTTTAAAAAAAATTCTCTACTTTGATTAGATTTTATTTCATCTTGAGAATATTCTTTATTTTCAGTTTCATAATTTTTACCTAATCTTTTATTATTTATTTCAATATCATTATCTATTTTTTCTTTTTCTTTTATAAATTTAATTGAAGAATCAAAAATATTTTGTGAAACATTATTATCAATTGTTAAATTATCAATGAATTCAATTTCTGTATTTATCATTGGAAGTATATCAAAAAATTTTTTATTTATTCTTTTTATATTTTTCTGTTTTGGAGTTATAGTAGTATTATATAATTTTGGGTAAATACTATTATTAATACTACTTTCATTTCTATTATTAAAAGATTTTGATAATGAAGGTAAATGAAATTTAACTTTTTTATTTGTAAGTGGACCTTTGGTTAGTGACATTAATTAATTTTGATTTATTTTTATTTTTTAATATTTTTTTAATTTTGTTTCTTTTTTTTTCCTTTTAAATTTAATTTTTAATAAATTGCCATTACACAAAAAAAATAAAAATAAAAAAAAATAAAGAATTTATGTCTGATTCAGAATATGAAAATAAAGTAAATAAAAACTTATCACTTCATAATCATAAAACTCGAATCCCAGATAATGAAAGTATAAAAAGAAAACATAGAGAAAGTAGAAAAGAAAAATCAAGAAAGGAAAGAATAGATATATCAAAAGTAAAAGAAAGAAAACTTTTAGATGAAGATTTCAAATTATTAAAACAATGTATAATAGATGGTTCATTAGAAACATTTAGAGAAATAATATCAAACGAAGACAACAAATGGTATTTAGAAAATAATGATTTAGATTATGAATTATTTGTTCATGCAATAATGTTTCGTAGAATGGAATTTATAAAAGAAATGGAAATATTAAAATATCATTTAAATCCAAATTTACTTTTAATTGAAGTTTATGTAAGATATATTAAAAGAAAATATAAAGAAACAATATCATTTAATCCAAAAGAAAGAAAAAGACATTTATTATCAACAGAAAATTTAAAATATTTAATTACAAATCATATAGGAATAAATCAATCAAATTGTATATTAGAATTTTATTTTTTATTAATGGCATTTGAATACGAACCAGCAGTTAAATTATTATCAACACCTTTTGCAGAAAAATTAAGAGATAGATTAAATGAAACTTTCATAGGAGATGAAAATAATTTATTAGAACAATTATTATATAATAATGATATTGTAAAAGAAGCAATTTGTTCTGCATTAGAAAGAAAATTAGATGGAGTTGCTTTTGAAATATATACTTTTACAGGTATATTTTTAGATGAAAAAATATTGAGATGTGCGATTAAAGGGGATTGTTCATTTTTTTTAGAAGAAGTTTGGGAAAGTACAAGAAAATTTGGTAATATTAAAAATTTTTATGCTCCTAAAATTTCTTTTAGTAAATATATTAGTGTTATGCTTGATGAAGGAAAATTTGAAATGGCATCTGAAGCGATTAAAAATTGGTTTGAAGCTTATAAGGAAGAAAATGTTTTTGAAATTTTAGTTAATAAAAATGAAGAACTTGCAATGTAAAATATTATATTTTTTAATATTAATATTTTTAGTGATTTAATTGAAACTGCAAGTACTTATAATTATTGTGTTGATTTAGAAGGGATTAATTTTAATAATATTATTAAAGAAAGATACTTTTTATTAAAAGTTATTTTATCTAAACCAATGTATAGAAAATATATTAATAGTGAAAGTATACAAAAAAATTTAGTTGATGCTTTAAGAAAAGGAAAAACAATTTTACCTGCTATTGAATGTTATAATAGTATTGAAGATCATTTATTATCAATTGAATATATTGAACATGCTGGAAAAGTACTTTTAGATTTTTTAAAAAATCCAAAAAATTTTACTTATTGTAGATATCCTTTAATGTTATGTTGTTTAGTTGCTGAATTTTTAGCAAAATTAAAAAGAAGATTTCCTTTATATGAATCATTCTTTGATCAAATTGATGTTGGATTTAAAAAAGCAGGTGAATTATTTGTATCTAAAATAAAAGATGAAAGAGTACTTCAATATCATTTAAGTAGAAAAGATATTAAAAATAGAAATTGTTTACAAATAATGGCACAAAATAGATTATATCCAATGTTACAAGCAGATTATGTTGGTAATATAATTGAAAGAAATTGGAATGGGAAAAATATATTATATGGTATTAAAGATATGTCTTCTTTTACTTATATTATGAGATTCAATGTTGAATCTGATATTTTTAAATTTAGAAATTTTGCTAAAAAATATAATAAACAAAGACAATTTTATGCTAATTATTATTCATATCGTGATGTACCTTCAATAAGATATTATTTTAAAGAAGGTTATTCTTTCGTTTTAGCAGTTTTATATCAAATATTAATTTATATATCAGTAGTAGATAAAAATTTAGAAAATACAGTAAATAAAAAATATTATGTTTTCAGTAGAGTTATATATTTTTTATCACTTGATCAAGCATTTGATAAAATAAACTCAATGATATTTTTTAGTTTTGTCAATAGATGGTATGTAGAAATGGATCCTTTTTTATTATGGTTAAGTTTCGCTGCTGCAATATTTATACATTGGTTTGATTTTAAAAGTGCTTTTATAAAAGGAGATGATGAAGAAACAATGAAAAAAAAAGAATTAATAGATGCAATATTATTATCATATCAATTTACATTTTTATGGTATAAAATAATAGATTCTTTAAAAGCAACAAAAACATATGGTGGTTTTTTAAGAACAATAACAGTAATTTTTAGAAAAATGTTTCTTGTTATTGTATTCTTCTTTTGTTTCATATTATTAATGACAGGTGTATTTAATTTATTATTTCAACAAACAGTACAATTTCAATCTTACTTTGATTCATTTTTTTATTTAGCCCAAGCAGCACAACAAGAATATGAATTAGGAGAAAGATGGAATCAATTTGTTAATTTTTCATTAATTATTTATATGGGAGTTTGTACTTTAGTTTTAATTAATTTAATAATTGCATATGCTACAAGAATTTATGACGAAGCTGATGATGATGTTACTCCTGAACATAGAAGTAATTTAGTTAAATTATATGAATATTTAAGATGGGATGAAAATTATGGTTTATTTAAATTTTTATTTGCACCTTTTAATGTTATTCAATTACCTTTTTCATTTTTTATTTTATTCCCTGAAGATAAAAGATATTGGACTGAAATATTTACTAGAATTTTATTTTTTCCAATTGCAAATTGTTTTTTTATAGTTTTTATTATATATAATACAATTAAATTACCAATTGCATTTTTTCATTTAATAGTAATACAACCATTTAAATATGGTTTCACTCCAAAAAAAATGTTAATTCATTTATTTTTTGGTCCATTTATTTTTTTATTATATTACTTTAGAGATATGAGTAATTTTTGGGAATATGCATATATGCCACCATTTGAATCTAATGATGAAAAAGATAATGCAGCACAAGAAATTATTGAATTTAGAAAGACTTTTGCAACTTTAATTGATGTTGTAAGTAATAGAGTTGAAAATGATAAAAAATGTAAAAGATTTTATATTCCTGAATTATTATCAAGTTGGTTAACTGTAATTACACAAAATGTTAAAAATATTTCAAAAGTTCAAATTCAAAATCGAATGCATAGAAGATTTTTAATTGCTAGAAAATATAAGAATTTATCTAGTAAAAATGGAATTGATAGAATGAATAGAAAACAACATGGTGATATTTTTCAAACTCCTGATAATGAAACAATTTCTATTTATGAACAATTTAAAAAAAATTTTGATTTTTTATATCGTTTTGCTGATAAAGATGGTTTTATTGATAAAGATATTGCTAAAAATTTATTCCCTAAACAAAATTATTATGATGATGATTATTTTGAATGTATTTTTTATTATAGTTTTAAATATTTTAAAGGTATTATGACTTATTTTACAAAAATGACAAATGAGATTAAAAAAGATATGAATAAATTAAGAGGTGTTTATATGGATTTTTTAAAAATAAATGAAAAATTTAAAAATTTAAAAATTTATTTGAAAACTTATAAATTTACAAATGATGAAATTAATACTCTTGTTTTTGGTATTACTAATATTAATACTGTTTTTGCTGGATTGGAAAATCATTTAAATGATGCTCAAGCAAAGGAACTTTATGAAAAAATTTCTAAACAAAGTTCTACTAATGCTCATAGACAAGCACAGACATCATCTCTTCAAAATAATCAAATTAGTCAAAAGAAAGATGATAATGATAAAAATAATATTCAAAATTATTCTCTTACTGATAAAATTGGGAAATAAATTATATTTTTTTTAATTTTATTTTTTATATAAAAGATAAATTTATATTTTTAAAAATAATTTAATTTGATTAATTCTACAATAATTATTTATACCTAAATAAATTAATAAAGATTAATCTTCCTTAATTTAATATTTAAGATATATAATCCAAAACTATATTATATAAGATTTAATTATTATTTTTACATTAAGAAAATAATAACTTACAAAATATTTTGTAACATATACAAAAAAAATAATAATTTAACTTTCTTTAATTAATCATCATTAGATTCTTTTTCATTTTCTTCTTCATATTCATAAATTTTATCCTCATCATAATTTTCACTTTCAAAAGAACCTTCATCCATATTATTTACAGAAACAGTCATAACTCTTTTAAAATCATTCAAATCTATTTCATCTTTAATATCTTTATCTATTTCATTAATAATTTTTTTCCATTGTTTAACATCACCTCCGAAAATATTTTTAATTTCATTTATTGAAATTTTCCCATCTCCATTTTTATCAATTACATTAAAAGTTTTTTCTAATCTATCATCAGTTAATAATTTTTTAGAATCCATAATTGCAGTTAAAAATTCAATATATGAAATATCACCATTTCCATCTAAATCAAGTGATTTAAAAATTTTATTTGTTAATTTTTCAGCATCTTTTTCACCATAAATTTTAACTAATTCTCTAAAAAAAACATTTTTTGTTACTCTTCCAGTTCCATTATCAAACTTACTAAAAATTAAATTTAATTTATCTTCTTCATGTTTTAAATTAAAATGATTAACCATAAATTGTAAAACTGCTTGTTTAAATTTATTTCCTTTAATAAAACCAGCCATTTTATGAACAGCTTTTATTTGATTTAAAGTACTTAAATCAGTAATAATTGAAGTTGATAAAATAACTTGAAACCATTTATGTTTTAAACAAAATTCTGCAGAAGGTCTTTTTTTTGGATTTTTTGATAACATTTTTAAAAGTAAATCCTTACAAGAAAAAGAAATATGTTCCCATTCATTTTTTTTAAATTCAGGTTCAGTAAAACGAATATTATGTAAAATTTCTTCATCATTTTTACCTTGAAAAGGAGGATATTCAGTAATTAAAATATACATTATAATACCACATGACCAAATATCACATAATTCATTATAATTCTTATTAATTACTTCTGGTGCAACATAATAATGTGTTCCTACAAATTCAGTTAAATTTACTCCTTTTGAAAATTCTATTGCAGTTGAAAAATTAACAAATTTAATTTTATATTTATCATCTATTTTATTTATTACTATACTTTCTGGTTTTAAATCTCTATGCATTATATTAAGTGAATGCAAATAATTTACTGTTAATAATATTTCTTTCATTACTTGACATGCTTCTTTTTCATGAAATGATTTATTACTTACTATATATTCAAATAATGGTTTTCCTTCTATATTTTCACATATTACATAATAATTATTATCATCATTAAATATTTCAAAAATTGATAAAATATTTGGATGTGATAATTTTTGTAAAATATCTATTTCTTTTTTATTATATTTTGTTTTATTTATTATTCTCATTGAACGATATTGACCTAATTTCTTATGAAGAACTCTTTTATATACTCCTAATGATTCATCTAATTCTAAATCTTCTAAAATTTCATAATTATCTTTTATATTTTCTTTTTTAACTTCTAATAATTTTTCTCTTGATAAATTAAATTTTATAAATTTTGTTTCTGATAATTCTTCTTCTAGAATTTGTTTTGATTTTCTTCTTGCTTTTAATAAACTTTCACTACTTAATTGAGAAAATAAATTTTTTTTATTAGGATTTAAATATTCAGATGAACTTAATTTTAATCCTAAAAATTTAGTTGATTTTAATTTTCTACTTTCCATTTTAGGAGTTAATATATTTTGTTTAATTTGACTTGAATCAAATGATAATCTATTTTTTGAATTATGAATATTTTTTAAATCTTTCAATGAAGCATATTTTAAACTTAAAAGTCTTTTAGTTTGATTAATTATTTCAGGATGACTATTTTCATCAATAGAAATTTTAGGAGGAGGTTCATTTGGATTCATTCTTACTGTTTTAACAGGAGAAATTTGATTTTTATTTATTATTTTATGTATTCTTTCATCTATTAATTCATATTTGTCATTTTTATTATCTATTTCTATATTATTTATTCCATATGGATTAAATTCTAATTTTAATGTATCATCTGAATTTGATTTTGAACTTTCTGATTCTGATGATGCACTCTTACTTTTTTTTGAAATTTCTTGTTCTATATTTGATTCTGAAATACTATTTTCAACTTCGTAATAAGGGATATTTTCATTTGTTTTTTCAACAAAAAATTGAACTTTTTTTTTCATTTTTGAATTATAATTATTAAGAAGAATTTTAGATATACTTTTATTAGAAGAACTCAAATTAATAACAAAATCTCCATTATTATTATTATTATTATTATTATTATCTTGATTATATTCAGGAGAATTTAATATATAACCAGAATCATTTCCTTTATTTTTAAATTTATCCCAAATATGATTAATATCATCAAAAGTCCAATCAAATTTTAAATAATCTTTATCAAGATCATAAAGACCTTGACAATTATATAAAATAGTAATAAAAAACCCTCTTAATATATCATAATCAGGTTTATCTTCAAATCTTAAACTTCTAACATATTTTAAATAAAAAACTATTTCTTGAGGTAAATTTAAACACAAAATCTCAATTGGAATTTGTAATTTTTTTTCCATAATTTTATAAAATTTATCTTCAATTCTATCATCTTTTAATCCTTGCCAAGGTAAACTACCTTTTAAAAACAATAATAAAACATAACCAATACTTTCTAAATCATCTCTTCTACTTTGTTCAATTCCCATATGAGTATTAATACTAATATATCTTGCAGTACCAATTAAATTTCTTCCTTCTCTATATGGAATATGTTGATTATTTTTTTTCATAATATATTTTTTACTTAAACCAAAATCAATTAAATATATAACATTTGCATTTTTACTATGTCCAATTAAAAAATTTTCAGGTTTAATATCACGATGTAAATATCCATGATTATGTATATTTTCTATTCTATTTATCATTTGAATTGCAAGTAAACAAACAGTTGATAAAGTAAATCTATTCATTGAACAATATTTAAATAATTCAATTAAATTTGGTCCTAAAAATTCAGTTATCATATAATAACCAGAATTATCATTTAAAATACCCATTCCATAAAATTTAGGAACACCAATTACATTATCTTGTGGTAATGCTATATTACCTGTTAAATCTTGTTTTCTTGATATATTTAATAATGTTGTATATATTTTTGATTCTACTTTTAATTGAGGTGTTTTTTTTTCATTTATTTTTAAAATTGTTTCTTTTTTTATTACTACTTCTATATTATCTCTTAAATTAAATGATAAATATATTTTTCCAAATGAACCTGCTCCAATTAAATTTAGTATTACATAATTGTTTGCTATTACATCTTTTAAATTTAAGTTTTTTTGACTTTTTGTGTTTTTATGATGAATGTTTTTATTATTTGTTTTTAATATTGATTTGGTTAATTCTTTTATATTTTGTTCATCATTTATTATATCAGACATACAATTTAAAATTTGTTAAATAGAAAATTAAATTTATATTATCATTTTAAAATTATTTTTTTTTATTACTTTTATTATTTTTAATTATTAATTTTATATTAAATAAAATGTACCTTAGATATTATCTTGATGAAAATGGGAATAGAGTTTATACTTTTAAATATGTTAATTCAGAAGGAAAACCAACACAATCTGCTCATCCTGCAAGATTTTCTCCTGATGATAAATTTTCTCAAGAAAGAATTACTTTAAAAAAAAGATTTAAACTCTTACCTACACAACATCCTGATGTTCAAATTTAAATTAAAAATTTGATTTAAGGTTATTTTATTTATTGATTTTATTGATTATGAAATTTTTTTTTAAATAATAAAATAGTTTTTTAATTTAAGAATAAAATATAAAAAAAAAATATTTACTTCACTCTTCATTTTAAAGTTTTTCAATAAATAAAAATTATTTAAATAAAATTGCTTATTTTTATTTATAAATTATTCTTCTTATTATTATTCTTCTTATTATTATTGGTCTCTCTTCAACTTCACTTCTTAAATCATCTAAATCTTTTTGAGTTGGACTTTTTTGATGAGAATAATTCCTTTTATTAGGTTTCATTTTTTTAATATCATTTATTTTCTCTTTTTTATTTCTAACTTCAATTATTGTATCTTTAACTTCATTTTCTGCTTCGGGAGGTTTATCTTTATTAATTTCTTTCTCTTTTTTTCTTTCTTCTTCTTTT
>JAJMZS010003356.1:0-21645 GCA_023807205.1 Isotricha prostoma | reverse complement strand
TTCTATTAATTTTGATTGATTATATAAACCTAAAAATAAATCTCCATTTATTACTTCATTTATTGTTGTTTCTTCATTATTAATTGGAAAAGTTATATTTATTTCACTCATATTTTTATTATTAAAATCTATTTTTTTTTCATTTGAAGTTATAGAATTTTTATTATTATCTGAATTATTTGTTGGTTCATATTTTGATATTTTTTTATTTAGAAACTCTATTTGTTTTTCCATTTTATTTATTGATTGATTCATTTTTTCTTTTTCTTTTTGCAAAGATTCAATTTCTATTTTATTGCCATTTATTATATTTTCTTGATCTTGTATAATTAAAGTTAATTCTTCAATTTTTTGATTATTGTTATCATTATTATTATTATTTGAATTATTTGATTGATTATTAATTTTATCTTCTGAATTATCAATCTTCTCTTTTAATTTATCAATTTCATTTTTTAATTTAATTTTATCTTTATTTAAATATGAAATTTGGGTTTCAAATATTTTAATTGTTTTTTTCAAAGAAATGATTTCTTCATTATTTTCTGAAATCAAATTATTATATTTAGCTTTAATTTCTATATAATTATTATCCAATTTTTCATTTTCCTCAGTTAATTCATTTATCCTTTTCATTTTTTCAGTTAATTTTTGCTTTAAATTATCAGATGATGAATCTATTTTAATATTTTCAATTAATTCTTTCATATCTTCTATATCTCTTAATTTATTTGATGTTTCCATTAATTTTTTGTTTCTTTCGTTTTGTTCTTCAGTCATTAAGTCAGAAACTTTTATTTCATCTTGAACATAATTATTTAATAAAATTTCTAATTGTAATTCTATTATTTTATTTTGAATATTATTATTATTTGGAAATAATTGTAAAATATATTTAATAAGAAATATCAATTTTTTAAAAGTACTTTCATATTTATTCATTTCAATATTTAATTGATCATATTTTACTTTTGTATTTTTTAAAGATAAACTTAATTGATTATTCCTATAAGTAACTGCTTTATTTACTTTTTCTAAATTAGATATTTTTTCTTCTTTAATTTTAAATTGTTCTTCATATTTTTCATTTAATTCAATAAATTGATTTTTATTTATTTTATTTTCTCTAAATAAACTCATAATTTTTTCATAATTAGATTCTTTGATAATAAATGTTTTTTCTTTTGGTAATTTTTGTTTTTCACAATCTTTTATTTTTTTTATATTTTCTTCTGTAGCTGGAATAATATTTATTTCTTTTTTAATTACTTTAAAGTTTTGAGTACCATTGCATAATAATTCTGAAGAACATTTATATATTGGAGATGGGCTTCTTTTTTTCTGTTTTTTTATTTGATTATTTGTTTTCTTAGATAATTGATTAGGTGAACGAGAATTTCTTTTATTTTTTGAAGGATTAAATTGTTTATTTTTTGTAATTGTATTTTTATATATTGAATCATTAGACTTATTGTGAACCAGATTATTATTAATTGGTAATTTAAATTCATTCAATTCATTTTCCATATTTATAAAATATATTATATTAGTTTAATTTATATTTTATTCATTTTTTATTCTAATTTATAAAGGAACAAAATATGTTAAAAGATAATATGAAAGATATAATAAAATCTTTTTTTGATAAGGATGCATTTAAAAATATTAAATTAAAAGAAAATTTACCAAGAATAACAACTTTAACAAAAAAATTTAAAGATGATATAAGAAATAATGTAATAATATTAAATTTTCAAAAAAAAATTATGAATCCTATCTTATTAAATAATAAAGAAAGAAAATGTATATTTACTAATATTTTTCATAATAAAAATTTTATAAAAAAGATAAAATTAAAAGAAAAAATATTACCCACATCATTATCAGAAAAAAAAATTTTTAAAAGAAATTTAATTTTAAAACATCAAAAATTCAACTTTCAATTAAGTGAAAATAATTCTTCATCTTCATTTTCTAAAATAAATAATTTATCTACTAATAATAATGAGGATTTATATATTCAAAATATTAATACTGAATATAAAACAAGTAGAAGTTGTATTAAAAATTTAATATTACCTAATATTAAAATAAAAAAAGGATTTATTAGATCTATAGATAATATTGAAACTGAAGCTGATGAAAGTTTTGACTTTTATCAAAATAAATTTAAAAGAAATAGTGATTATGAAAAAAAAATGATTAAAAAATGTAATAATAATTTTAAAGAATTAGAAAAAAAAATTCAAATTCAAAATTATGATGATGAATTTTTTGATGGAAATTATATTCATAATAAAGTATATATTAATGAAAAGTTTAATGATTTTTTTGATAGAATAATATCAAAAAAAAAACAACTTGACCACAATTCAATTATGAATATATTTAGAAACTTATATAAAAAAAGAAAATTAAGAGAAAAAATAAATAAACAAAAATTGGAAAATAATAGAAAAAAATTATTTAAAATTATAAAAGATAATAATGATAAAGCAAAACAAATATATGAATTTCTCAATTCATCTAAAAATAAATTTAATTAAATTATTAAAAAATCATTATAATTAAATAATTTATAAAATCTTTATTTCAAAATTTATAAACATAATTTCTTCATTTAAAATAAAAAATAAAAATATTAACTAATACAAAAAAACCAAAATTTAAATATTTTAATTAATTATTAAAATTAATTTTTATTTTTATTAAATAAATTTCATTTAATATCTAAAAATACATGGTTCTAGTCTCAACAAAAGACAAAATAAAAATATATACATACCTATTAAAAGAAGGAGTATTTTGTTTTAAAAAAGATTACTCATCAAAAAATGAAAATTTAGATATACCAAACTTAAATTGTTTCTTAGTAGTTCGTTCATTAGCATCTCGTCAATTTGTTACAGAAATTTTTTCTTGGCAATGGCATTATTATTTTTTAACTGAAAAAGGAGTTGATTATTTAAGAAAATATTTAGGTTTACCTGACCAAGTTATTCCTAAAACTCATAAATTTGATGAGCAACAAAAAGAAGAAGAACCAGAAGAAAATGAAGAAAGAGGAGAAAAAAGAGAAGGAAGAGGTAAAGGTAAAGGAAGAGGTAGAGGTAGAGGAAGAAAACAACAAGGTGAAACTGAAACTCCTGCTCCTGAAGAATAAATATTTAAATTTTTTAATTTTTCGAATTTTTTGATATGGATTATTTGATTTTAGTTTTTTTTTTTTAATTTTTTATTATTTCTTTTGTTTTTTTAGATGAATTATTTTTTTTATTTATAATTATTTGATTGTTATTTTTATTGCTTTATTATTATATTTGAGTAAAATTTATTTTTGTAAAAATAATATACATTTTTAGAAAATATTATGAGTTATTTCCAATAAATCTATTTGATGATATGTTATTTTATCATTTTTATTTGAGTTATATTTGATAAATTTATTATGAAATTTCTTTTAGAAAAGAAATCTATATTTATTTGATTGTTTACATAATTAATTTAATTTTTTTTGTTTATTTGTTATGAATTTACAAATAGATAGTGAATGCTTTTAGGTCTATATATCATGTCCTAAATAATAAAATTGTTGATATGAATAATAAGATTATTAGAAATTTTAAATTATAGTATTTTTTATTAGATTATTTTTTTTATTGGATTTAAGAGTTTTTGAAAATTGTTTGTTAAAAATATTATATTAAAAAAATTTTTTTTGATATTTTGATTCAAATGTTAATTTTTTTATTAAAAAAGAAGATTTTTATTCTTTTTATTCTTTTTTTCTATTAAGATATCATTTATATAACTTAAAATTTAATTTTTTTTTTATTATATATATATTTATTTTCTTTTGTTCATTTACCATATAAATTTTTTACTTTTGTTTCCATTTCTTCAGCAAAATTATTAATTTATTTTTAATTGTTTTAATTCATCCAATAAAATATTTTTAAAAAAGTTATTAAGCAAAAAATTTGGCTTATATTTTTACTTTTGAAAAGTTCATTTATAAATTTGATATTAAAACAATCAAAAAAATTCGATTTTTTCTTTTATTTAAATTAACTTTATTTAAAAATCCGATATCAAAAATTGATTTCAATCCATTTTTTTGAATGTTTAATTATATTTCCAATATTTTTTGCTTCTATATTTAGATTTTCATTTAAAATATTACATTAATTCTTCTTTGAATTTTTTCAATAATTTCTTTAATATCATTTTTATATTAAAGTTTGATATTGTCAAATAATATTTATGAAATAAAATTCATAATATGTTCTGATATATTAATGATGAAAAAGTTCCGAAATCTAAATTCAAGATTATATAAATTATATAGGCATTATTATCTATATAACCAAGGAATAATATTTATTAATTCGGAAATTTTTTTTATGCATTTTTTTTAAAATAATTAAATTTGTACTAATATATCCTTTAAATATTTTAAATATTTCCTAAAGTCTTTAGTTAAATTTATATTTTATAATTTTTTAATTTTCTCATCTGTTGATTCAATAATATCATCTTTTAGTTTTTATATTTTTTTTAATTATATTTTCTTTTTTCATTGAATTTTTTTCCAATTGTTAAGGTAATTCACAAATGACTTTCCTTTTATTTAAATAACTTTCTTTTATTTAATCATATTTTATATTCATTATTTTTCGCTTTTTCATAATGTTTAATTCCTATTTTTCTTATTTTTTGATACTCAAAGTAAAATATTTTCGTAAAGTTTATGTTTTCCTAATTGATTATTTTTACCAAAAACACAATTAACAAAAATCTTTAATAGGAACAATAACATTTATTTCTACTTTTGAAACTAAATGATGTAAAATCACCTATTATTTAATTAATATATACTCCATTTTGTTTTATTTTTTTCATATATTTTTTTTATAAGAAGTGACAAATATTTTAAAAAAATCTATATATAAAAAATAATAAAAAAATTTCAGAAAAATAGATTTAGTAATAATATATAATTAAGTTTTTATCTATTTTAGCATCTAAAACAAAAATTTTCTTTTATTTATATTAAATGAATTATATACTAATTGGTTTTTTTATATTTTATTTTTTTAAATTTTGAAATCATATAATTATACATATATTTTTTTATAATTTTTTTTTTCTATTGATTATTTAATATAATTTCTTATTATTCAACTATTATTTTTTTTAATTTCAATTTTTAAAATAATAATATTATTAATATTATTTTAAATATGTTAAGTCAAAAATCTAAAGGAATATTGACCTTAGCAGGAACTGTATTAACACATTTAATTATAGGTAATATTTTAGGATTTAGTAATATAATTCCATATTTAAAATCATATTTATATTATCAAAATTCAAATATTACAGAAGAAGATTTATTCTTTATTTCTCCAATAGCAATATCAATAGCTAATATATTACCTATAATAACAGGATTTTTAGATAATTTTTATGGAACAAAATTCTTATTAATTGTTGGTATGATGTTACTTGTCATTTCACAATTGTTAGTACATACATATATTACAAATTATAAAATATTAGTATTAGCATATATTTTATTTGGAATTTGTAATAGTTTAACATATTTACCAAATTTAAAAAATTGTTGGAAATATTTCCCAGAAAAAAAAGGTTTAATTACAGGTTTAGTACTTTCATCTTTTGGTTTATCTGCTTTTATTTTCACAGCAATAGGTGATTATATTATAAATCCTGAATCTAAACCTAAAAATAATCAAAAAGTATATAGTGAAGAAATTGCAAATAAATGTCTAGATTATATCCAATTTTATTTATATTCAATTTGTTTATTAGGAATTTTAGCATCAATCATGGTATTTACTTTTAAAGATGAAAATAAAGAAGAAAAAAAAAATGAAATAGAAACAAATGATTTAGGTTTAAATATGCCAATTCTAAATTTTGATAAAATTGAAACGGTGGAAAATAAAAATAATGAAAAATCTGTAAAAATAGTAGAGCATGATATTAATCAAAAATCAGATACTAATTACCCATCATTAATAAAATGTATATTTTCTAAAGAATTTTTATTATGTTTAATAATTGTTCCTTGTACAACATTATTTGGTAATGCTTTACCAAATTTATATAGAACATTAGGAAGTATTCAATTTAAAGAAGAATATTATTTACAAATTTTATCAAAATGTTTTACATTATTAAATACAATTGCAAGAATAATATGGGGATGGATTTTAGATAAATATGGTTTTACAATTCCTTATTTTATTGTATGTATAAATCAAATTATTTGTAGTGGATTTTTTTATCATGCGTCATCATCATTAATCACTTATTATTTAGTTTGTTGTTTTGGTGTTCTTAGTTATGCAGGACATTTTATTCTATTTCCAAATTTAATTAATAAAAAATTTGGTGTTGATAATTCAGTTATTCTATTAGGAATATGTGGATTTTTAGTTGCGTTTACAAGCATTTTGGGACCTATTTTAATTAAAATCATTGTTAAGAATAAAGAAGATTATTTTATCTATTTTATAATAAATTGTTGTGCTACTATTATTTCTGCTATTTTAATTTGGTTTATTAAATATGAAAAATATGAAAAATTAAAAAAATATAAATAAACAAATAATTTTTTCATTCCACTTTTTTATATTATAATTTATTTTTATAAACTTAAAAATGGAATTTAATTTTATATTATTTTACCTTATCATTTTAATCATAAAAGGAGTTTTTGCAAAATTTTCTACAAATTCTCCTGTTTTTTGTCTTTTAGGGCGTACATGTGAATTAAAAATATATAAAGATAACACTGATAACTGGGAGATTAATAAAGAAGAAATTTGTGACTCCAAAGATAATGAAAATACTTGTTCATTTTCTTATAATACTTCTAATGGAAGCTCAATATATTATTTTAATAATTATGAATTCAAAATAATTATTTTTACTTTAAATAATGAGAATGATATTTTACAAATAAAAATTCAAAATTATTCAAATTTGAATAATATGAAATTATTAGCATTAATAGAAGAAGAAAGTGAAGAAAATATAGATGATATTATTACAAGGAAAGAAGAATATTCATATTTAACAGGCTATTTAACTTTTTCAATTAAAGAAAATGATTTTGTGACAATTAACAAAACTCCAGAATCAGGAGCAATATATTTCCCCTTATTAAGTTTTTCCCTTTATTTTCCAAATATAATTTCAAGAGTTCAAGAAATTAATACTACTTTTAAAGTAATGATGACTACTTATAATAATGATAGTTTTAATATTCACTCTTTTGTAATTAGTAATTCGACAAATCAATTTGATTTATCCTCTATTGAATATGATTATGAAGAAGAAGATAATGAAATAATATTATATAATTATTTTTTTGAAAGCGAATTAAATATCACAATTCCTCCTTCAAATGAAGTGAAATATTTTAATCTTACATTTAACTCAATTTTTACTAATATACAAGCATTTGATATAATTCTTTATCCATATGATATTTCAATAAGTGTAGACATGTTTCTGATTGGGAATCAGCCAAAAAATACATATGTAAATTTTATTACTGAACTAGATCAAATTATAAGTTCTGATAATTTGAAATTTATTTTAGTAAATAAAGATGATATAAATTTAATTTATAAATTAAAAAATTATAATGAAACCAGTAATTTACTTTCTATTTCTTGTGATGTATATGGTAATTATGAGATTTATATAGAATATATTGATTATCAAATAAAAACATCTGCTGTGGTAAGTATAATATATAGAATTGAATTAGATGAAACTTTACAAAATAAGAATGAAAGATTTTTTTCACCTCATAATGTAATTTTAAAATTAAAAAATAAAATTAATAGAGATAATATTAATGTAAATATAATCAAGGATGATATGAATGAAATAGAAACTGATTATTCTTTAAATGATGAAGATAAAACACTTTCTATAAATAATAATTTTATTGAATCTGGAAGTTATAAAATTCTTATTAGCAATAAAAAACTAAGTTATGATAGTCTAGAATATCATTTAACAATATATGATACAATAAAACTTGAAAAAAAATATATTTCCTTAAATAGTAATATTGCAATAACTTATCCTACTGATATTGATGATATTTTATTAAATAGTGAATCTATTGGTCAAGACATTAATATTAATAATTCTAGCATTTCAATCCAAATAAAAGAAGTAGGACAAAATAAAATTTCTCTTTTATTAAAAAATGGTTCAATTTATAATTTTGACAATATTTATGCAATCCCTCAAAATTATTTTAGTCTTAAATATACAAAATGTATAACAGGTTCTGATATACCAAATGAAACTGATTTTCAAATAAAAACTGATAGTATGGTTAAACGATATATAAATATTTCAGGTTTATATTATTCATACCAAAAAGTTGGTGATATTGAAAAAATAGTAGAAAATATATTTCCTGAAAATTCAATATTTTCAATTCCTTTTGAAAGTAATGTTAATTATAGAATAAAGATTTATGAAAAAAATAATGATATTTTTTTTGAAGAAGTTATCACTAGTCCAACGTTTACAAATTATACTATATTAACTCCATTATACAAATCATCAATTATTTTTTATAATATATCATGTAAATTAGATAATTTATTTGCAATATATATGAATGAATCTAAGGAAAATGAAGAATCTGAAGAATCTGAAGTAATTGAAAAATCTGAAATAACTGAAGATTCTGAAGAATCTGAACAAACTGAAGAAATATTAGAAATTGAATGCCCTACAGAAATTGTAAATAATTATTTAAATTGTTCTATCCCAAATAATTTTATAAAATATGGAAAGTATAAAATAGCATATAATAAAACAATTTTAGGTGAATATTTGATTTCAGGAGATTTAACAACAGATGATCCAAAATTAATTTTTAATGCAAATATATTAAAAGAAAATAAAACAAATAAATATATTTTAACAGGAAATTTATTTGATATAAATCAATTAGACTATATTATAATTAATAATAATTCAATAACAAATTTTTTATATAATGAAACAAATAATTCAAAATTATTTTCTTTATCATTACAAAGGGGAGTTTATCAAATTACTATCTTTATAAAAACTCCAATAATACCATCAATTACTAATAATCAAATTTCATTGGTTAATCCTACAATAATTTCGATTCCACTTGAAATTACTTTATTTTTTTTAAATATAAATTGGATAATATATAGTGAAAATGGAACAACATTAAATTATTTATTTTTTAAAGAAGATTTTAAATTGAAAAACAATTATGTTTTATCTTTAATATCAGAAACAGAAAAAGTTCCTCCTAGTAGAAATGATGTTATAGAAAAAGAAAATCAATGTATAATGTTACTTAATAATAATCTAACTGGAATATATAAAATATTATTAATAAATAATGAAACAAATGAAAGTTTTGTTACAACAGATGTGATAATTTTTTCTAAACAACCTCCACCTGATTTTTATTTAAATCCAAGTTTTTTAGTATTTTTAAATGATATTACTGAATTAAATGTTTCAATTGAATTAATGGGGAATTATACTGAAATTATTGGTGTCAAATGTAAACAAAATTCTCCAATGATAGAATTTAATGAGAAGGGTTTCATTTCAACATCTTTATATAAAAATAATACTTGCTATTATTATACAAAATTTGGAGATGAAGAATTAATTATTTCATCAATTGATTTTAATATTTATGATAATTATGATCAATTTCTTAACTTTAATGGGGATATAATTCAAAATCAATGTTATTACTCATATGATATAGTTAAACCACAAATAGGATTTTCACCACCAGCTGCTTCAAATATTAATACTAATATATATTTTGATTATGTTAAATCATTTAAAATTTATTTACTTTCAAAAGATAATGTTAAAATTCCTTTTTTTTTAGACGATGACTCAAATTATATTTGTAAAGATGAATTAATTGTAGGAAATTATAATTTGATAATTCAGGATTATTTGGAAAATTATGTATGTAATATTTCAAATTTTGTAATTACAAATGCTGATCTTGATTCATTTGGTTCAATCAATTATTTAACAGGAAATAGTACATTTAGAATCAAAAATTTATTATGTCCATTAAATTTTTCTATTTACGATAAAAATAATACAAAAAAATCTTGTAGTATAAATACTACTTTAGTAAATAATAAATATCAAGAAACAATTACTTGTAATTATTTAGATTATGAAAATTATTATTTATATATTCATAATCATCAAGCCATTGACAATTCTATTATATTTTATAGAACAGTAGTTAGTGATCCAGATATAAAGTTTTCAATAATAAATCCAGATTCATTGGAATTAATTCAAGGAATTCCAAATGAAATTGAAATTAAATCAATTGAATTTTATATAAATTATATTAAAACTATAACAATTTCTAAAGAACCAATAGATGAAAATTCAGAAGAAGAAATAGAATATATTATTTTTAAAGCTAGAAATTCTCAAAATAAGATTAGTTTTATTGCCCGTGATTATGCATATTTTATAATTGATTCTCCAAATGAGAATTATAAATATAAAATTTTTTCAATTGAAGATAGAAATAATAATACCAAAAATTTTACTGATGATGATTCTTTTACTCTAAATGTTATTTCATGTTCAGTTATTCATAAACAATTTTTTTTAAAAAATTTAAATGATTCAATTAAAATTATATCATGTAAAAATCAGACTTTATTACAAACAATATTAGATTCTTGGAAGGAGTTATATTCATCAACAAATTATTTACCAAGTGAGTTTAAATCATGTAATATAAAAGATAATGATTTATATTGTTATTTAAAATCAGAAAAAATTCCAATAAATATAACAATTGAATTTTTTGATAAAAAATTTGAAGTAAAATTTTATTCATATTCAATTAGTCAATTATGTGTTAATATGCCTAATGATGAGCCAATAAGTATAAAATTATTTGGAGAAGAAAATGAAAAATATATCTTAAGTTATAGTGGAGAAACAATTCCACAAGAAATAAATCCAAATATAGAATATGTTTTTGAAAATTTAAATATAGAAGATTCACCAATTAAAATTATTATTAATGATATTTCTCTTGAAGATACAATTATATTATATAATAAATTAATTATTAAAGATAGTACTTATGGATCTGATAAAGATAATTATAAATATTTCATTTATTTAAAATTTTCTGATGATTCATTTGAATTAGATAATGATAATATGATATTTACATTAACAAATGATGAATTGATTGAAGTAAATAATACAAGTTGTGAATCTCTTGATGGAAATGAATATATAATAAAATGTGATTTTGATTTAAAGAAATTAGGAGAAGGAAATTATACTTTATATTATAAAAATATAGCAGAATGTAATTATTATTATGAATTAATGGATAATTTTTTAACAACATTATTTCCAGAATTTACAATTGATGATAGTAATATGATTGCAAATTCTGATTCAAGTTTGATTTTTATCTCAGATATGAATTTAACAAATATTACAGTAAAAAACGTTTTAATAGAATTAATAACTGCTGTTAGTTCCAATATAATGAGTTATAATTTTATAAAAAATGATTATAATATCACATTTTTTTTTGATTTATCTGCTATTGATGCCAGAAATAATATTGCAGGATTATATTATTTGCATTATAATATAATAAAAGATGAAAATGAAAATTTATATGACACTAATATTGTTGTCAAGGTGGAATGTGATAGGGAAAAGGCATTAGTAAATAATGGAAAAGGTGAATGTAAATATTGTATTGATAGAAATGAATTATATCCATATTTTGATTATAATTCAAGAGATGAAATAGATTCAAAAAGATGTATAAGTCAATGCCCAAGCACTCAAGTTTCATATAATAATATTTGCTTTGATGAATGTTTAAATGCTGAAAATTTTGTAATTGGAGATATATACAATTATATTCAAATAAATAATGGAAGTTGTTTTTTATTTGAATTAGAAAGTATAACAACAGAAGTTGCTAATTTAGATAATCAAGAATTAAATTTAACTTTTAATTTAAATGATGTAATTGATTTTAAATATTTCTCTATTATTACAATTGGGAATTTTACTTCAAAATCATGTGAAAGTTCAATTAATAAAATATTAAAATGTATATTTAATTTTTCTGAAATAAAAGATGATAGTATTACACTTGATGTTTCATTTACTTTAAATAATAATATGGTTATAAAAACAAATGAAAAAGTAACAGTTAAAAATTCAATTGCAATAGAAATTTGTAATTCATTACAAAGATATTTTAATTCAGAAAAAACAAATAATTATTGTAAATGTAGAACAAATAAATTTGATGAAAATAATACATGTGTTAAAGTATGCACAACAAGTTATTATGATGAAGATCAAAAATGTATATCAGAATGTGACAATTATATATTATTTGAAGAAATAAATTTATCAAATCATAAACAATGTTTAAATTCTTGTCCAACAGGTTATGATATTGATACTGAAAATAAAATTTGTACTTGTAATTCAAAAATTGTAGGAAATGAATGTTTAAATACAGTTGATTCTAATCCATTAAGAAGTGTCTCTCCAACATTTAGTCAAGCTATTAATTTAGTTGAATTCAATTTTACATTTAATGAAATTTTAAATTCTAGTCATAGAGTTGATAATTTTTATTTAGTAAAAGATAGTTTACAAATTGAAGGAAATAATTGTACTAATACTTCAGACATTTCTATTACATGTTTATTTAATTTAAGTGAAGTAATGAGTGACACTACATTTGAAATATATTATTCAAAAAATAGAATTTATAAATCGCTTATTGACTCATTAATTAATATTCAAGTTTATAAAGTTTGTTCTGATTTAAATGTTAGAAATGAATATGATAATTTTATTTGTTCAACATGTAAAGAAAAAGAATTAGAAACTCCATATTTTCAATATTATCATTGCGTTGAATCATGTGATAATAAAACATATTATAAAAGTGCAATTTATGATTATTATTGTGTTAATTGTAAAGAGGAAGGAACTTATTTATTTGAAGAAGAAGATAAATGTGTTTTAGATTGTAATGTACTTGAAGATAAAGAAAATTATGAAAAACAAAAATTATGTGTTAAAAGAACTCCAATTTGTGTTGATAATTATTGTCAAAATAATGGTCAATGTTATGTTGTAAATAAAACTTTAACTTGTGATTGTCCTTCACTTTATTATGGGGAACTTTGTGAATATTCAGTTGATTCATCAAATGTAAATGATTTATATTCAGTTATTGAAGATACAGCTTCATTAATTGATAATAGTTATAATGATGCTTTTATTTATAATCAAACAATATATGAATTTGGTCAAACTATGAGGATTTTAAAAAAATTATCAACATCAGAAGATGAAAATGAAAAAGAATTAGGAATTGAAATGTTTAATGAAAATGAAGAATATTTGAAATCAATTGAACAATATACTAATCAAATGATTGAAAAAGTATTGAAGAATCAATTAAATATTAAAACTGATACAGATATAAAATCAGTAATTATTTTATCAAGTGCATCAATATTTTATTTAACAAGAATGATAAAACCAGAATTATTATCAAATAATACATCAACTTTACGAAATTTAGATACAACAGAATTACAAAATGAATTAACTAAACTTTTAAAAAATATACATAAAATAAATATTCAATTATTTCTAACATATGAAGATATAATAACTAACTCATCAACATTTTTCGAAGTATCAGAAGATAATATGACATTTTTTGCAATATGGTCTTCAGATTCAACAAGTACATCAAATTATAAAATAACATCTCTTTCTTTAGATATCCCAATACTTGAAGAAGATATTGATTCAGATGAACCAATAAATTTTTATGTAGAAACTGCATTTTCAAAAGATGTTCTTTATTGTCTTGATAAAGATTCTGCTTCAATGAATGCTTTTTTCACTATGTATAATTCTTCATTAATTGAAAATAAAATACCAAATTCTAAAGTATCATTTCCATTAAATACAAATCTTTATTCTAAGTTAAATGAAAGTGCTATTGAATTTTATAATAGAAGAGGAATAGATCCATATAATAAATATGATTTAGCATTTACTGAAGTTTGTTATAGATCAACTAATTTTGAATATGATTTAACTCAAGAATATAGAAGAGAAAAAGTTTATACTGGAATATCACTTAAATCAATATCAAATACTTGTCAATATAATTCATATAATTTAAGAGAAAAAAGATTAGTTTTAACTTGTACTGATTTAAATCAAGATTATTCTGTTGGATATGAATTAATAGATGATCCTATACAGAAACAAAAAGTTCAAACTCTTCCTATTAAATGTGGAAAAAAATTTAAAGGTATAAAAGAAAATATTGCAATTTGGTTATTTTTTAGTTTATCTTTTGTTTTTATAATTGGAACAATATTCTTATGTACTACTGATCAAAAAGAATATCTTTCTAAAGCATTAAATAATGATGATATAGCAATACTTGAAGATATAGGAAAAAAAATTTCAACTACAGAAAGAGGAACATCAGATACAAAAATGGAAGAAATTTATATTGATTTCAATAGGAAGAAATTTACAAATTATTTTTTGAAAAATTTTGGTATTCTTCATCCTTTATTTACTATTTGTAGTCCTTCAATTTTATGTCCTTTATATTATTCTTTAACAATTTTTTTTAATGAAATTATTAATATTTTAGGTTATAACGCAGTATTTTTTAATGAAAAGAAAATTGAAAAAAGAATTTATGATAATAAGAGAGATAATTTTATTTATCCTATGAAAAATGAATTTGAAAAAATATTTTGTTCAATTTTAACAACAATTATATCTACTTTTATATTAAAATTATTAAATTTAACTACAAAAAAAGAAAGAGATATTTTAAAAGAAAGAGTAAAGGAAGATAGAAATGATGAAATGATAACTAAAAAAGGAAAATTAAGATTTACTGGTTATATTATTATGACATTTTTCTGGATTTTCTTTTGGTATTATTGTTCTATATTTTGTTCAATGTATGTTAATGCACAATATGATTGGTTATATTCATCTATTTGGAGTTTATTATTAATTTATGTTGTTTTTGCTCCTTGTTGTATAATTATTATTTCAATTTTAGAAATTTTCAAATTTGAAGTAATATCTTATTATATGAAAAGATTATTTATTTTTTAAGCCTTTAATTTTCATATAAATTTTATATATTTATTTTTAAAAAAACAATTTAATTTTTATTTTTTTAATTAATTAAAGAATTAGATAATAATTAGAAGAAAAAATAGTTAAAAAAAAACAAATTAATTAATCATAATAAAAAAAAATTTATTCTTCAGGAAAAACAATATATCTTCCTTTTCTTATAAAACTTTTACTAAAGATAAAAATAATAAATAAAAAGTTTTTATAATAAAGAAGGAATAAAAAAAAAATAAAATATTCCTTAATTATTAGAAGATTATTCTATTTTCATTGAAAAATATATTAACAAACAATGTAAAGAAATAATAACAAATTACTCAAATATTATTAAGCCTAAAAAATAATTAAATAAATAAAAAATTAATAAAAAAAATTAATCTAATAATATTTTTATTCCTAAATATATAAAAATAATAATAATAACAATAATAATAATAAAAAAGCTAAAAAAATAAAAAAAAAAATTTATAAAAAAAAAATGCATTCATGGAATGAATCAATGAAAACACTTTTGGATAATTTAAGAAAGGGTAGAGTAATAACAAAAGAAAAAGTATACAATTCAATGCTTCAAGTAGATAGAGCAGATTTCACAGGTGCATACCCATATGCAGATCATCCTCAATCCATAAACTACAATGCCACAATCTCAGCTCCTCATATGCATGCATATGCCTTAGAATATTTATCAGATTTTTTAAAACCAGGAAATCATGTTTTAGATGTAGGTTCAGGAAGTGGATACTTGTAAGAATAAAAAAATATATAAAAAATTTTAATTTTTAAAAAATAGAACAGTTGCTTTATCAAAAATGATGGATGACAAAGGAGTAGTAGTTGGAGTAGAACACATTAAGGAATTATATAATAAAAGTATAGATAATATAAGTAAACATCATTCAAATTTATTAAAAGAAGGTAAAGTTATTCTTAAAAATTGTGATGGGAAAAAAGGATTTAAAGAAATGGCTCCATATCAAGCTATTCATGTTGGAGCTGCTGCAGCAGAAATTCCTAATGATTTATATGAACAGTTAGATAAAAATGGAAGAATGTTTATTCCTGTTGGAGGACAATATGAGTCTCAGTATATTTATGTTATTGATAAAAATAGTAATGGGAATATTACTGAAAAAAGAGTTATGTCTGTTAATTATGTTCCTTTGACAACCGTTGAAAAACAAATAGGAAGAAAATACTAAGAAAAAATATATTAAAGATTTTTTATTGTTTTTTTTTTCTTTTATTATGTTTTATTTTTTATTTTCTTTTAGTTTTAAATTTATTATTTTTTATTTATTCAATAATAATTTTATTTTTTTTTAAATTTTTTAAAAAATTTTTTTATGAATAGAGAACCATATTATTCACAAGATCAGTTTTCAGATCAAATTGATAGAGAGGAATATATAAGATGGCAAAAACAACAACTTTTTGCACAACAACAAAGAGAAGATTATGAAAATTATATGAGGAAAAAACAACAATATATTCAAAATATGTATTATGATAAAAGTGGTATGAATACACCAATAAAAATAACTGAAGATAAAGATTATAAATTTCAAAGAAAAACATTAGATAATGCAAATGATAAACTAATAACAAATCTAACAAAAGAAAATCAATATACAAATTATAAAAATCAATACATTCACAATTTAAATAATGACATAAATATAAAACCATATAATCAACAAAATAACCAAAATTACCAAATTCAAAATCAAAAAATTCCAAATTATCAAGAACAATATCCTAAAGTAAATTATCATCTTCAAAATCAAATTCAAAATCAAAATCAAAATCAAAATCAAAACCAATATGAATATATGCAATACCAAAATCCTCAAATTCCTAATTATCAAAATCTCACATATGAAAATCAAATAATTCCTTCTGAATACATGGAACAATATGAACAAATTCAGAATAAAAATAAAGAAACTCAAATGGAAATACCATATGAAAATAATAATGCTGAGCAAAAATATTATGAATACCTTCAAAATACTCAAAATAATAATAATGAAAATATTCAAAATAATCCAAATATAAATTATTCAAATTTACAAGCAATAGGAAATTTTCCAGCACCAAAAGTTTTTCCAGAAACATATATTCCAAATTCAGAAATAATTGATAAATATACAACAGAAATGAAAAATGAGAAAATAAAAAAACAAAATGAAAATGATCAAATGCAATTACCATTATATCAATATGGTAAATATTTAAAACCTTTAATTGATCCTTTAAATAATAATAATCCAAATTTAAAACCTGGAGAATTACCTTTTGATAGAAGATTAGAAGAAAGACATGAATATTTAGAAAATAAAATGAAAAATAATGCAACTTATTCTAATTTAACTCATCAAATGACAAATGATGTTTCTTTAAAATCAATTCCATTAAGACCAATTTCTAATAGTGATAAAGAAAAATTTTATCAAATGCAAATTAAAGAAGAAAAAATGAGAAGATATAAACAAAGTTTAGATGAACAAATTAAAAATAAACCTATTACTGCTTATTCAAAAGAAAATAATGATGCTAAAAAAGAAATTCCACCTGATCCTTTTAGTGGAAGAAGTAATGGATATTTTAAAAATTTCCCTGTTAATAAATAATTAATTTTATTATTATTTTAAATTTTAATTTTTTGTTATTTATAAATTTTTTATTTATAAAAATAAAATGCCCTTTTCCAAGAAAACAATGAATATATTAAGTATTGTAAATGGATTATTTTCACAAATTGCAATGACATTTTCAAGTAATATTTTAACTTCAATTATTTCATTATTTTTAATTGAACTACATTCAAAAGATATTAATGTTTCAGTAGAAAAATTTACAGCAATGGATTTTTTTGGAAAAAAAGCATTTTCATCAATATCAAATTTATATATTCCAACAAGTATTATCGGAGGATTATTTATAAGATATTTTGGAATGAAAAAGTAATATATATAAATTATTTAAAATAAAAAAATTAGAATTCAAATAATAACTTTTATTTGTCAGGGCATAGTTTTAGTTTTATTAATTTATTTAAAAGAAAAAGCAAATATAATATTTTATTCAATAGCTTGGTTTGTTTTCTTTTTTGGAATTGGTGCAGTAAGTCAGATTTCATTAAGAAATTCAGCATTACATTTTAGGAGATATCAAGGAACTGTTGCAATTTCGTTATTAATTTTTGGTGATATTGTTATTACTATATTAGGATGGATTTTTCAAGATAAATTTCCAACTAATGCAAATCGTACTTATGATGAATTAATCATTTCTATTTTTTTATATTTTATTCCTATGTGGATTTCACTTTTTATTATATTTTTTGTTGATTTTGAAAAAGATTCATTAGATAATACACAACAAGATAAATTAACTTTTAAAGAATATTGGGAAGAATTAAAAGAACTTTATAAATATGAAGGATTAGCAAAAACAATGTTAATAGAATTTTTAATAACAATATTATCATATATTTTAGTACAAATTAATTATAATTATTCTGATTATTTTTCTAAAACATCAAATCATTGTCCTATGTTAAAAAAGAATTATATAGATATTTCCACATATAGAAATATTTTTTGGATTGGATGTATTGTTTTTGCATTTTTATTAGATAAAGAATTTAATTTTGAAAAAATGGTTCGTTTTATAAATATAACAGGAGGAATATTAGGTTTATTACTTTTGGTTTGTTCATTAAAAATTAAAGAAAAAACATCATCATTTCTAATAACTCAATGTATTTTCTTACCAAAATATTTTTTAATATGTGGTTTTTATTCTGTAATTTTAGTAAAAACACTTAAAATATTTTCTCCAACTAAAATGATGGAAATGACTGGATTTATAGGAATTGCTCCAGCAATAACAAAAATAATAAGGTTATTATTTGAAGAATTTTTTGGTTATTTATTAACAACAGAAGATATAAAAAAAGAGATAATTGAACTTTGTGATAAAATTAACTATGAAGACAGTTATAATATTTTTGGAGCATGGATATATTATAAACTTTTGTACTCAAAATATTTTTATATAGTTTTTGGAATTTTTACAATTATTTTAAATATTATTGCTGTTTATTATGTCCAAAATGTTCCTCAAATTGAAATTCCTTTTGATGTTGCTGCTCCTGGGGAATTAAAACAAAAAATTGAAACTGTTAAAACTCAGGAAATTCAATATGTTATTAGTGAAGATGAAGAAGATTAAATTTTATTAACATTTTTATTTAATTATTTATTGTTTATTAAATAATAAATTTATTAATTAAGTTTATATTTTCCAATTTTTATTTTATCTCATTCAAATTTTATTTAATCATAAAATGAATAAATGAACTTTTTTTTTATAATATTTGATATAAAAAATAATATCTTAACTTATTATATTTTATAAATAATAAAACACATAAATTAATTTGCAACCATAGGATTATTACTCCCATAATTGTCCATTTCATTTGCTCTAAAATTTTGAGTAGATCTATCATTTTCATTTATATTACTTCTATCATTATTATTATTATTATTTCTTGCATTTTGTTCCATTACTGCATTTTGATTTATTTTCCACATTAAACCATCACCATCAGGTCTTCCTGCTTCACAAAAAATAGGAATAAACCAATAAAATTTATTAAATCCAAAAACTTGAACCCAATTTTCATAATTACTTAATCTAAATTTAATAGTATCATTTTGATTATCTTTATCTAAATTTTCAATAGTAGTAGAATTATTTAAAACTAATTGAATATGAAATTTAAAAAAAAAAGTAATAACAATAGTAAAAATAAGAACAAATAAAAAAGAAGAAAAAACAATAAAAGCATGAAATTTATGAGTATACTTAAATTGATTATGATAAATATCAATTCCAGTTAAATAAACAAAATAAACAGAAGTAAAATCAACATAATATAATAAAATACTTAAATAAAAAAGTAATTGCATAAAAAATTTTCTATTATAAAATCCAATACAATTATCAACCCAAGGACAATGATGATCCATATTTAAAATACAAACATTACAAATTGAACAATGATGAGATCTTTCTGGTTTAAATGCATTACAAATTAAACAATATCTTTTTCTTTTATAATCATCATCTCCAATATAAAAACCCCAATATAAAGGAATTTCACCTGGATGAGTATTCATTGTTATAAAATATGCCCAAAGCATTATTCCTACTAAAATATTAAATATTAATAAATATAAATATATTTTATTTGAATTTTTTTTTGTTATATTTGGGAGAAGAATATGAAATGTATAGGAATAATATTCTATTACTAATACTACCATTACTATTACTACAAAATATTTTCCATGATATCTTTTTTGCTTTTTTTTTGTTTGTTCTTGATTTTGGTTATTTTGATTCAGGTTGTTTATGTTTGTGTTTAAATTATCCTGGACATCATCTCCTCTTTCCATTTTAAAAAATTTAATTTGATTTTAAAAAAAAAATAAATATTTTTGAATACATTTTTTTTTTGATTTAATAAATATTTTAATTTTATTTATTATTGATTTATAAATAATTTTATTAGTTTATTCATTATTATAGAATTATAGAAATAAATAATGATTTAACATTATTGATTACTTTTCAAATTTAAAAGTCAATATTTATTTGGAATATTGATTATTATGGTTTATTATTTTAATTTTTATATATTAATAATCTTGAGAAAAATCTTGATTTTTAGTATTTTTATTTTTTATATATTTTTCAAATTTAATTTATATTTATGAGATTAAAAATGAATTTCAAAATATTTTTTAATATATTTAAATAAAGTTTTTATATTTTGATTTTTTAATTTAAAAAATTAAGTATTAATTTTTCAAATTTATTAATTCAATCATTGTAATATTAAATACTTTCTATTATATTGAAAGATTAAAAGTATTATTAGATTATTTATTTTTTTTAATATCACAATAATGAAAATTATTAAATGTTTAATTAATTTAAAATAGAAAAAAATGAAATAAATATTTAAATAAATAACAATATATATTTTTAATATTGAATAATTAATGAAAATATTTAAATTAAAAACGAATAGAAAGCGGGGTGGCGCAGTGGAAGCGTGCTGGGCCCGTAACCCAGAGGACGGTGGATCGAAACCACTCTCCGCTAATTTTTTTTTTTTTAAAGGAAGTTTAATTTCTCCTATGTTATTTAATTTATATATTAATGATTTAATTAAAGAATTAAATGAAAATTCATATGAAATATTAGCTTATGCTGATGATTTATGCATATTATGTGAAGGAATAAATCAATTATTAAATG
>JAJMZS010003355.1:0-21736 GCA_023807205.1 Isotricha prostoma | reverse complement strand
TAATAGTATTAGAGTCATCATATTCATTAATAACAATATTACTTTTATTAGCATCTTGTAATCCAGTAATAAAATTATTAATAGTAGATTTAGCATCTTCTCTTTCTTTACTCATATCAACTTTAGGTTTTCCAATTTTTTGACAAAAAATAAACAAAATAAATATTTTTATTAAATTATTTTTTGTTTTTTTAAATTCAAAAATAAGATAAAAAATAGAAGAAATAATTTTAAAAAAAGAGAAAAAAGAAAACAAAAAAAGTATAATAAAAAAAATAATAATTTCATTTTCCAACACAAGTTCCCATCCACAGACAATGATGATCAAAATTTTCAATACAATTATCACATTCTGCACAATGACTAGTTCTTGGAGGTCTAAAATGAAAACAAGTATAACAATAATTTAAATTAATAATATGACCATTTTTATTAATTTTAATAATACTTATTATAAAAACAGTTTTGTAAAATTTTTTTTTTTTTATTTTTTTTTTTTTTTAAAATAAAATTTTAATATTTATATAAATTTTTATTTACTATATATTTAATAAAGGATCTTCTAAATCACTATTATCATTTAATCTTTGTGTTTCACTTTCATTGTTATTATTATTTTCATTGTTATTTGAATTATTGTTATTTAATTTTGATTTTATTGATTCAAGTATTATTTTCATATATGATATTTGTTCCATTATTTTTTTTAATAAAATTCCTTTTTTTTTCTTTAAGAAAGATAATAAACTAATAAATAATGCTACAAACATAAATATTTTTATTTTTGATAAACTTATATTTCTTAATAAAATCAATATAACTAAAAATAAAATAAAATATATTAAAAATTCAGATGGTGATAATTTTTTTCTTTTTGGTCTTCTTGTATTAATTATATTTTCATGTTCAATTTTAACTTCTTCTTCTTTTTTTTCTTCTTCTTCATTAATAGTAAAAATTTCATTTAAAAATTGCATTTTTTCATTATCATTATTATCATCTTCTACTTCATTTTCTTTATTTTCTAAAGAAGAATTATTCTTTTCCATTACTTTAAAATTAAAAAAAAAAAAATAAAAAAGAAAGTAATAAAAATAAATAATAATATAAAAGGAAAAAATAAAAATTTTTTTATTTTTTTTCTTATAGTTAAATAATATTAATTATTTTTGATAATATTAATAGAATATACTTATTTAAATATATTTATTAGTAATTATTATATTTTTATTAATTTTATTTTTAATATGTTCAATTTTTTGTAAAATAATATTTTTAACAGATATTAATATTAAAATCATAGTATTTATTAATATTATTTTTTAATTACTAAAATAATATAAAAACTTATTGATAAAAATGAACATAAATTTTATATATGAAGGAAATGAATATCAATTTGATTTATTTTCTGGTGTAACAATTAATTATATTAAAGAATTAGCAGAAAAAATATTTCAATATGAAGAAAAAGGTTTAGATATATTATATAATGATGAAAGTATATCTAATTTTGATGATAAATTAAAAATTTGCGATTTAGTTAAAAATACAGATAAAACACTTATTTTTTGTTTAGAAAAAAAAGATATTGCTTTTAAAAATACTATTTTATCATCAAATGAATCAACTAATGATACAAATAATAATAATAAATATTATAATTTTATAAAAGATAAATTTTTTAGATTTAATCGATCTTATGTAAAAACAATTGAAGAAATATCAAATTTTGAAGACAAATTAAATGAATCTTTAGAAAAATTAAGAAAACAAATTAAAGATTTAAAAAATTTGGTTTTAAAGATTAATGAAAAATTAAATTCTTTTTATAATAATAATAGTTATGATAAATTAATTTCAATATTTGATGAAAATAAAACTCAATTATTTACTGAAAAAGACTTAAAAGATTTAAATAAAAAAATAGAATCTATTATTCATAATTATAAATATTTAATAACTCAAAATTATTTTCAAATTAATATAATTGATTATATAAATGAGAAAAAAGATTTTTTAAAATTAATAAAAATTAAATTGTATAAAATTCAAAGTGTAAATAAATATGAAGATATTATTGCATTATTAGAACATAATTTTAATGAATATTTTTCAAATAATGTACCAAAGAATTTAAATATAAATGATATAGATACATTAGATAATCGATATTTACATTCATTTAATGAAGCATTTAATACTTTTAATGAAAATAAAAAAAATTTTTCATTTCCTAAAATAAAAAGTTTTGATTCAAAAAATATTAATAAATTATTATTAGATAATGATACTAAAAAAATAAAATTAATTAAAAAAAATAAAAGTGATATTCATACACAATCTAAGAATTTATCATTACCTTCTACAAATAGAAATAGTAGGAATTCAAATAATACGGAAAGTGTATTATTAAATAAATTACCAATTTTAGATAATGTTGATAATAAAACAATTGATTCAACAATAAATTCAGATTCAAAAAAAACAAAATCTTTAAAGTATCAAATAAATAATTTAAATGAATTAAATGATAATAATTCTAAATATAAATTAAATTCAAAAATTAAAGATTTAGAAAATTTATCATTAAATAGTGAAGTAAGGCCAAAAATAATGGAAAAAAATAATAAAAATATAAAATCTAGAAACTTTCAAAAATTTGATAGTATTAATAGTAAAAATATGACTTTTGATAATTATAATTCTTATAATGAAAAAAGAAATAATAATAAACTTCCATCATTATATGATTCTATTATTAAAAGTAAAGAAAATGATATTGAAAATTTAAGTGAAAGAAATAATAAAAAAAATTATAAAAATTTATCTAATTCTGATATTATAATCATAAACAAAGAAAAAAATGATGAAAATTATTCTATTATTGATTTAAAACAAGTAAAAAATATTGAAAGAGAAAAAGATATTAAAAGTAAATTTAAACCAAAAAATATAGAAAATGAAATTGAAAAAAAAAATGAAGATAATAATAATATTAATAAGAATAAAGAAGAATCTATGTTAATTAAATCAAAAATAAATGATGCAAATTTAATATTAAAAAAACCACATTTAAGTATTAAGGATACAGATATGATATTATTAAGAAGAAAAACAGATGAAAAAGTTTTTAAATTAACCCATTTTGCTTCACTTAAAAATAATAAATTGAAAAATAATGAAAAAAATGAAAAAAAAGAATCTTTTAAAAAAATAAATTTTATAATAGATAATGGAAATGAGAAAGAAAAAAATATAGAAAAAAATAAAGAAAAAGATTTTGGAAAAAATAAAGAAAAAGATAAAGACAAAAATAAAGAAGATAAAAAAAAAGAGAAAAAGAAAATAAAAGAAGAAGAAAAATTAAAAAATTCAATAAAAGAAGAACAATTATTATCAACAATAAAAACATCATCAAAATTTTCATTTAAACCAGAAAAAAAAGAAAAAGAAGAAAAAAAATTACATCAAAAAAAAAAAAAAAATAATAAAGAAGAAATTGAAAAATTGACAAAAGATTTATTATTATCTAAAGCAAAAGAAAGAATAAAAGTGAAAACTAATAGAAAAGAAAATAAAGATTCTACTATAATAATAAAAAAAAGTAGTGATGAAGAAGAAGAAAAAAAAGAAGAAACAATAATTGATAATTCTGTAGAAGAAAATATAAATGAAGAAACTAAAAAAAAGAAAAAGAAACAAATTAACATATATGATTTTATTATTTAAAATATATTATCATATATATAGTTAAACTATTAAAATGTAAATAATTAAATATTGCTATTTTATTTTTCTAAAAATAAAAATATTTCTAAAAATATTAAATAAAATAACTTTACTTTTACTAAAAAAAAAAAAAACTAAAAAAAAAAAAAAAAAATAAATTTTTATATTTAAAAAAAAAACCATAAAAAAAAAAAAATAAAAAAAACTTAATTTAAAATCCTAAAAAAAAACCAAAAAAAATTTTTTTACTTTTTCCCAGCTTTAACATGACTTTTTAAAGGTTGAACAGTTTTTTCAGTTTTACAATTTTCACAATAAATTTGAGTTAATCTCGTAGATTGATCTTTTCTAATAATAGTTTTAAGTGATTGACAATTTGGACATTGTACATAATCTCTAATATATCTTCTTAAAATAGTTTCAATATCTTTAGAATTAATTCTACTTTTAAGAAAAAATTGATTTTCTCCTCCAATTGTTCCATCAACTCCTAATTCTCCAAGAACATATTGAAATAAATGATCTTGACTTCTATTTAAAACTTTTACAAAATCATCAAAATTAATCCAAGCACTTCTTGTTTTTCCTACTAAATTTACTATTGGTCTTGGCATTTTAAATGTTCCTTTATTTTCTATTGAACCTGAATCACGTATTTTTATCATTTTATATACTCTGTCTAATAAGTATTCATATGTGTAAAATTCATCTTTGTTTAATGAATTTTCATTTTCTTTTTCTATTTCTTCTTTTTTTGATTCTTCAGTTTTTTCTTCTTTTTTTTTCTTCTTTTTTATCATAATGTTACTTAAGTCTTCTTGTTCTTGATCTTTTTTTATTTCAGTTCTTTTCTTTTTTTTTACTTTTGAAAAGTCAATTAAAGGTAAAATTTCTTCCATTTTATTTTTTTTTTTTTTGATATGTAATTTTAAAAAAATTATTTTTTTTAATTTTATTTTTTTTTTTTTTAATATATTTTATTAGTCTTATAATTAAATTATATATTATAATTTTTTTTATTATATACTCGAAAAATTGATTTTTTAAAGTAAAATTATATTTTGTTTTTAATTTGATTTAAATTTGAAAAATTTATTAATCTTCTTCACTAAATAAAGATTGATTATTATCAAATTCCATTTGATTTTGAAAAATATTATTTTCATCATATCCTTTATTAAGTATATTTAAATTATTATTATTTTTATCATCAAAATCTGTTTCTTCAGTTAAAGTTTGTGTATTAGAAAAAAATTTTTTTATCTTTTGATAAAATTCATTTATATTTGTTCCATTAAAAATAAATTTTTGCATATCTTCACAATCAATAGGAAAGATACACTAAAAAAATAATTAAAAATATATTTTACTTGTTTATTAGAACAAACTAACATTTGATTTTTTTCATTAAGATATTTTAAAACTAAATTTGAACCACAAGAAGTACAATGAAAATTAGAAAAATCGATAGAATTTTCCATTTATTATTTAATGATAATAATATAAAAAAAATAAAAAAAATAAAAAAAAATAAAATTTAAAAAATTCATTTTTAATAAAAATTAATATAAACCAATAAATTTGAATTATTAAATATAATAATACTTTTGAAATAAATTAAAGAAGAAAAATACAGAATTAAAAATTAAAAAAATAAATATGAAATTTCCTTTTATAAAAGGGATTGCTTCAACTGATAAAATAATAAAAAAGCATTTAAATCCAAATGATATAGTATCAAATAAAACTTCTTCATTAAGTCATTTTTTAACAACAAAAAAAGATAGCGCAACTCAATCTTATACTTTAAATACTTTAGATATAAGTCAATCAAATAATTCTCCAAATGGAGTTTTTAATAAAAATTTTACTGATAGTAAATTTAAACCAAATAATATTATTTTAAAGAAAAATTCAATAAAAAAATCAATAGTCAATTCTAAAAATAAAAAAAGAAGCTTTAAAGCTCTTTTCCCTAAAAATATTATTATTCAAATTGAAACTTTAAAAAAAATAAATGATTTTAAAACACTTTATGGATTATATCAATTAAGAATTCAAATATGTAATTTTACTTTAGCTTTATTATCTTTACTTTCTATTTATTGTTCAATTATGGATAATGAATATTTTATTAAAAAATCTTTTATCTTTTTAGAAAAAAAATATAATTTTAAAATTGAAGAAATATTAAAAAAAGAAAATAAAGAAGAAATTTCTTATTTTTATAAATTAATAGAAAAAAGAAAAATTTCAACAGTTGAAAATATATTTAGATGTATAAATTTAATATCATCAATAATATCTTGTATAATAATAACTTTTAAATATTATTATAATATTGGTCTTTTAAAAATGGATAAAAAAATTTCTGAATATAACAATTTTTTTTCTTCAGGAATATTTCATTATTTTATAATAGAATGTATAATAAATTTAATTTCATATCCACCAAAAATAAATAAAGTATTTGAATTATCATCCCATACAGTTAGATATTTATATACTTTAAATAGTTTTTTTTTAATTCTTTCTTTTTTAAAAATGTATAATATATTTAGAATATTTTTTATGGCAAGTAAATACAGTTCAAAAATAAGTGAAGCCATTTGTCAAACTTATAAAACAAATTATAATTTATTATTTATTATAAGAGCAGAAATGAATTCAAGACCTTTATTTTTTTTTATTATGATTTTTCTAGTTTTTCTTTTTATTACAAGTTTATTATTAAGATCATTTGAAGTGTTTGGTTATGATATTATAAAAGGTTATTATGGCAGAAAAGGAAATAATGATTTAAGAAAGTCAATAAATAATTTTTGGTTAAATATAATATCAATAACTAATATTGGTTTTGGGGATGAATTTCCAAGAACAAATTTAGGAAGAATTATAATATTTATGACTTCACTTTTTGGAATGTTTTTTTTAGGTTTTTTAATTGCAAATATAAGTGGATCAAGTCAATTTAATGCAAAAGAAGGAAGGGCTTATTTAAAAATGAAGAAAATATTATCTAAAGAAAATATTTATCATAAAAGTGCAGAAGTGATTAAAGGAATTTTATTTCTTAGAAGAAATACTATTAATATTAAAAATAAATTAGGTGATAAAATTACTTTAATAAAAGAAAGTATGGTTTTACATGTTAAATTTAATAATGATTTAATGAATTTTAATGATGAATTATATGTTGCAAGATTTTATTCTATTCCAATTGTTAATCTTATTAAAAATATGGAAAATAAATTATATGATAATGTTAAAAATTTATCTATTCATTTAAATAAAATTGAAGATATAAATAAAGATTTAATGAAATTAGAAAGAGGTCAAAATAATTTATTAGAAACTTTAAAAAAGATTAATTTACAACAAAGTAAAATAACAAAATATTTATTAGAAAAACATAATAATAATTATTTAAAAAAAGAGCAAATATTTAAAGATGAAGATGAAGAAAAAGAAAAAAAAGAAGAAAAAGAAAGTAAACATATGAAAAAAATAGATTTATTGACTTTATCAGTAATGAATACTCCAGTTTCTAGTTATTCAAAAAAAGAAAATACTTTATTAGATTTTAATAGAATTAATCCTAAAAAATTATTTGGAAATAAAAAAAAAAATGAAAGTCCTAGCATTAATATGAAAAAAACAATTAAAATAAAATCAAAATTAAAACTTAAATTAGAAAGTAACGCAATAAAAAGTTTAAATGTTTTTGAAAAAAGAGAATTAATTAGATTAAAATTGAATAATCTTGCATTAAAGAAAATTTTTAAAAATTATAAATTTGATTATATCAAAACTATTCAAATTAAAAAAGTTAATACTTTCAAAGAGAAAAAAAATAAAAATTTAAATAATTTTATTCGTTTAAATTATAATGATGCAAATTATGAAAGTGTGAGAAAAAGGGATATTAAACATTAAATTTTATATTTTTTATATTATATAAAAAAAATTGAATTTTGATTTTATAATTAAATTTCAAATTGTTTGTTATTAGGTAATATAAATTTAATTTCTATAAAATATATAATAAAATAATAATAAAAAAACTAAATATTAAATAGAATTTTTATATTAATTTTTTTATTTATCGATTTTTTTTATTTCTATTTTTTATGTCTGAAAAAACAGATTTTTTAACTTTAAATTCAGAAACAAATTTACAAATTACTTCAAGTCAATTGAATCAATTTACAAAAAAAAAAAAATAAAATAATATAAATTGAAAAATCAACTCATAATAGAAAAAGAAAGGAATATAATATGAAGTTACATTAAGAAAGAATGAAAATTAAATAGAAAACAAAGATTCAAATGGAGAAATAAATCATAAAAATAAAAAAAAAACTAAAAGTTATTTTTAGAAAAAAAATTAATCATGAAAATAATTTAGTTGATGTTATTTAAATTGATAGTATTAAATCATATAATTATATTCCTTCTAAAAATGGTTATAATGATATTTATATTTTAAAGAAAAAAAATAAATGTTGTTGTTTGATATATTAAAAATTAATTAAAAATTGTTATTTTATATTATTATTTTAATAATTTTTTGTATTATTTTTTTTTAAATTAATTAATAATTTAAAATTACTTAGATAATAGATAAATCTAAATATTCTTGTTTTTAAAATAAATTAATTATTATTATTGATTTCAAATAAAATAAAATCAAAAATTTTTTATATTAAATTAAAAGATTTAATAAAAAAACTAATTTTAATAAATAAATCATCATTTAAACATTATTTAATCACCTTGATCTCTAAATAAAAATTCTTGAATTTTTGAACCAAAAGCACTTTTTCCCATTGGAATATAAGAAAGAGAATACCAAATATAAGATAATAATTGTATAATAAAAGTTAATATAACATAAAATTTAGAAAAACCAAAAATTCCTAAAAAAAAACAACAAATAATACTTAAAAATAATAAAATAGAAGCTTTTTTTCTTTTAGGAAGAAATAAATTTTCCTTTTGTTTTCTATAATTCATTAAAAATAAAGTTGAACTTAAAATAATAATATTTCCAAAAGTATACCATATTGCAAAAAATTTTTTTCCTCCTATTGGTAAAGAAAATAATTGTGATAATGAACCAATTAATATAATATTTCCTATTATTGAACAAAGTAAAAATCCTATTATTCTTGTTTTTAAATTTAAACTTGAACATATTGAAAAATTATTTGAACCGCCTGATATATTTTGAGCAAAATTTTTCATATTTTTTTTTTAAGTATAATTTTTAATTTTAATTTTTTCTTTAATTTTTTTTACTTATTTTTTTATTTTATTTTAAATATGTTATGTAATTTTTTTTATTAAAATAAAATCATATAAAATACAATACATAATATATTATGATATATATTTTAATTTTTTTATTTTATATATTCTTAATTAAATGGGTTTTTATTAAAAATATAAATGGAGAAAGAAAAAAATAAAATTTTAAACATTAATTTTATAAAATATGAATCAAAAACTGCAAGATATTATCCAATGGTAAAAAAAAAAGAAAATATAAAAAATGAAAATAAATCAAAAGAAAAAGAAAAAGAAAAAATGATTTCAGAAACATCAAATCAAAATATAATAAAAGGTAAAAATTCCATAATAAAAAAAAAATACCTTCATTCATTATTAAAATCATCAAGTACATCAAGATTAAGTGAACCAATAAAAAAATCTCCAATAAAATGTTTAACAGAAAGAAATAATTCAAATAATAATTCCCCAAAGAAAAAAAATCCTTTTCAAAATAATTATATTCAATTTCAATCATCAATAAATAATACAAATCAATCAAAATATAAATTAAGAGATAGAATAAAAGTAATAAAAAGATCAAATTCATATACAAAAATATCAAATAAACTTCATAAAGGATTAATGAAAAGTGAAAATAATTTAATAAAGAATAAAAAAGATTTTAAAAATCATCCTTTTTTATCAAGATTATCATTAAAAACTTTAGAAATTGTTCAAGAAAATATTGAAATTGAAGAAAATGAAGAATTTAGTGTTACTACTTCTGCTTCTAATACTCCTTTAAAAGATTGTAAAAATTATTCTTTTTTGAATAATTATATTAAAACTGTTGGTAATAGAATTTTAGATAAGAAAAAAATTATTAAAAAAAAATTTAATATTCCTTCTAAAGTTATTATTAGAAATAATAGTAGTAATTTAAATTGTTTTCAAAATAAAAATTTTTTTCCTAAAGTTAATAAATCTTATGATTTATTCTCTAAAACTTTTGATTATTCATTTTTAAATAAAAGTGGAAATTTTGATAATGAAATTTGTAATGATGATAATGTAGAGTTAGTTAATATTGAAGATTTAATTATTATTGAAGAAAAATATAAAAATTTACAAACTTTTATTTTTCAAAATAATTATAATTTAATTAATAGATCTTGTTTAGAATGGTGGAATTATTATTTTAGTTGTTCATTTAAAGGAAATTTAAGTCAATTATTTATTGATAAAAAAGTAAAAAGTATAATAGAAGAATCAAATACTTTTTCTTTATTATCTATTTTAATAATATATGAATTTTCATTTAAACCAGATTTATTTAGATTATGTTTAAAATTTTTTAAAGGATTATTATTATTAAATAATAAAAATTACTTATTAATATGTAACAATTTTTTATCTAAAATACAAAAAGAATATTTAAATAGTATTTGGGTAGAAAAATTAAAATCAATAACACAAAAAGAAATAACAAATAGAGAATATTACATAAATCAAATAGATAAAAATATGAATGAAATATATGAAATAATAACATTAATTTTATCACCTCATAAATTAAATACAAATATTATAAATTGTCAAATATTAGAAATATTTAATAATTATTCAAAATATTCACATGAAGAAATACATAAAATTTTCTTAACAGATATTTTAAAAATGAATAATAAAGGAGGATCAATATTATATTCAAATTTAAAAAATAGTTATCCACTTAAAAATTACATAATAAAAAAATCTCAAATAAAACCATTAACATTATTTTTAGATTTAGATGAAACATTAATATCATTTATTTATAAAAATGAAAATGAAGGATTATCAAGAATAAGACCTTTTTTATTTCAATTTTTAAATATGGTTAAAAATTATTATGAATTAATTATATTTACAGCAGCAACAAAAGATTATGCAGATCCAATTTTAGATTGTATTGAAGAAAATAGAGGAAATTATTTTAGTTATAGATTATATAGAGAAAGTTGTACTATATTAAATAATTATTATGTTAAAGATATTTCTAAATTTGGAATTGATCTTTCTAAAACTATTATTGTTGATAATATGGCACAAAATTTTAAATTACAAAAAGAAAATGGAATTTTAATTTCGTCTTTTTGGGGAGAAGATTTTAAAGATGATTCATTATATTTTCTTGGTAAAATTTTAGTTAATATTTCTATGGAAATGATTGAAAATAAATATTTAATAGATATTAGACAACTTATTTTTAAATATAGAGAAGAAATTTTAAGTCATGTTTCCTTAAAATGAATTTATACAGTTAAATATTTATTTTTATTTATATTAATTATGTCAATATAATTATATTTTTTATATTTTAACTTTTTCTATCTAGAAATTTAGATTTATATAATATAATTTTAATAAAAAATGAATTAAAAAAATTATTATAATGGAAAAAAAATTGATTTCTATAATATATTATTAATTTTACTATTTATAAAAAATTAGAGAAATTAATTTTAATTTTCATATTTAGGAAAAAAAATTTTAAAAAAATATAGTAAATAAAAAAAAATCAATAAATTTTCTTTTTTTTTAATTCAAATTTTTTTTCATTTTTGTTTTGTTTTTCTTTTTAATATTTTATCATTTTATTAAATTTTATTACCATTAAAATAGAATTTTGTTTATTGTTTTATCTTGAATGAGTGAAAAAGATAATTTTTGTTTATTCAAAAAAACATTTTTTCCAAAATAAAAAGCTTATTTAAGAAAAAAGTGTATATATAATTATTAGTATATTTATGTTATTATTCAATTTAATATTATTAATTAATATATATATATTTTATTAAAAAATAATAAATTTAATTTTAATAAATATTATTATTTCTTTTTAATTAAAATAAAATATTTTATTAATATAATAGTTTATTCAAGTAAATGAGGTTCTTTACATCCTTTCTAACTATTATTAAATAAAATACTCCCTGAAATTATTTTTATTATTACATTCTATAATTATATTATTAAATATACTCCCTTTATATTATTAATTTAATTACACACTAAAATCAATTATATTTTATACTTTAGGCTATTTTTAAATATATAATACACACTAAATTATTTATTTATATACAGGCTAAAATAATATCATTAATTTACTTCCTAATTCATAATATATATTATTTACATCCTAAAATAATTAAATATAAAATACATCCTAATATTATAAATATATAATACTTTCTTTAAAAATAAAATAAGGATATACACACTAAAATTAAAAATAAATTATTACAATCTAAAAGTTATAATATTATCTTACATACTATAATTAATTAATAATATTATCATATCGGCTATAATTTAATTTCATATTTTTACTTTCTTAAATTATTTTCATTTTATTACTTTCTATATTTTATATCTTAATTTTTACTTCCTTTTCATTTTTATTATAATATATACTCCCTTTTAATCTTATTTATAATATTTACAATCTATATATTAATATTTTATTTTACATACTAATTTGAATTAATATATTTTTACATACTATAAATCATTAATCTAATTTTACTTGCTATATTCATATTAAATAGATTTACATACTATTATTATTTATCGTTTTATTTACTCCCTATTTTTTAATCTTTAAATTATTACACACTAAAATTATTATATATTTATTTACTTTCTAAAATTAATTTAATTATTTTACTGTCTAACTATAATTATTTAAATTACACACTATATTTTCATAATAAATATTACTCTATATATTAAGATTAATTAATATACCTTAATTCCCATTTACCTAATACAGGAAGTTTAATATTTTCTTCAAATTTAAATTTATCATTTATTATTTTTAGACATTCAATAGTATATAATTTAAAATTATTTTCTTTATCATTTTCATAAATTGAACTATTTTCTTTTATTAATTTAACATTATTAATAAATTCATTAATTTCATCTTTTATTTTTGTTAATTTTTCTATATTATTCTTAATTTGATTTGTTAAATTATTAATTTGTTTTAATTCATCTTCAGTAAATCCTATTTGAGAAAATAAAATAACTTTATGATATTTTGAAGAATGTTCATGATAACAAGTAATACAAATATTACATTTACAAACAGGACAATAACCAATTAAATCTTTATTTGAATGTTTTTCACATTCTAAATTAAATATAGGTAAATTTAATTGATTTGATTGATTAATTATTTGAATTTGATTTGAATTAATTTTAAAAAAAGGATGTTCAAAATATTTTTCCCAAGAAATTCTTTCATTAACATTAATAATTAACATTTTTTTAATTAAATCATTTAATTCTTCATTATTAGTTTGTTTTAATTGTTTATTTGATTCAATACTTTTAATAATTTGATGTTCATTTTGTCCCTTATAAGGATATTCTTTAAATAACATATAATAAATAATTATTCCTAAACTCCAAATATCACTTTTATCACAAATTAAATCATTTTCTCCTTTTAAAATTTCAGGAGCCATTGTAATTGGAGTACCTTTTATACTCATACTAATATTTTCATCTAATAATTTACTTAATCCAAAATCTGATATTTTAAAACTTATTTTATTAATTTTAGATTTATTTAATGATAATAATATATTTGATGGTTTAAGATCTCTATGTATAATATTCTTTTCTTTCATTTCTTTTAAACTTTTATTTAATTCTAATAATACTTCTCTTATTTCATCTATTGATAAACTATCTTTTCTTTCTTTTAAATATTCTTCAAGTGACATAAAACATAATTCTAATATTAAATAATATGATTCTTGTGTTTCAATTTCATCAATTAATAATAATGAATTATCTGATTTTAACTTTTTCATTATTTCTATTTCATTTAAAATATCCTTATAATTAATTCTTGTTTTATCAATTTCTTTTATTGCAACATATTTATTTGTTTCTTTATTTTTTGCTCTATATACTTTTGAAAATCCTCCTGTTCCAATTATTTCACATTTTTCATATTCATCCCAAATATTATTTACTTTTCTCATTTTTATATAATTTATTTTTTAAATTTATGTTAATTATTTTAATATTATATAAAAATATTTTTATAAATAAATAATTAAGAAATTAAATTATTTTAAGTTTATTTATAAATTTAAAGTTTTCCATTTATCCATTTTATTTTTTATCCATTTGAATGTATTTTCTTTTTAAATTTTATTTTTTTTATTTAATTCCTTAATATTATTTTGCATTTCAATATTTTTTTGTTTTTTCTTTTTTTTTACTTAATTTTTCCTTTTTAATATTTTCAGTTTTAATTTATATTGAAAGAAAAAATTTTTTTTTGTAATTTAATATTAGCAATAATTAATTAAGCAAAATTATTAAATATTATTTTTTAAAAAAAATAATATTTTATATTTCAAACATATTATTCATCAATTTTTTTTATGATTAAAAAAAATAATAAAAAATTCAAATATTTAAAATCCTTTAAGAGTAAAATCTTGTGGATTATCAGTTTCAAGTAAAGTATAATCTGGAGTATTTTTATCTTTAGAAAATAGGATTTGTATACCAATTAAAACTAAACAGACAACAATTAAAAAAGCAATAATTGAATAAGCATAACTAAAAGTATCTTCATTTAATAAATCTTCTTTTAAATTATAATTTTTTTTATTTGTAGTATCAATTAAAATTAAATTTGTAACATTATCTAAATCTTCATTTATTTCTGTTATATCTTCAATTATTAAATCAGATTTTTTATTTTCTTTTGTTATTTTTTTTTGAAATTTGTTTTCATCTTTTTCACAATTTTTAGTAAATTTATTCATTTCTTTTCCAAAATTATGAATTGTTTTTTTTTTTGTTTTTTTCATTGATTTTTTAAACTTTTTATCATTTAAATATAGTAAATGTTCTTCATTTAATAAATTTTTTATTTCTTCTATTGATTTATCAGTTTTTATTATGTATCTATTAAGTCCATCTTCTTCATTTAATTTATTTTTATCTGTAATTTCAATAACTTGTTCAGATTTTTGAATACAAGAAATTAAATTATAAAAAGAAAAAATAATACTAATTGAAAATATTGTTTTTGATTTCATATTATTTAATATTTTATTTTTTTGATTTAATTATAATAAGAATGCAAAATATATCTCAAAATTCAAATGTTAATAATAATAAAAAAAAAACAAATAAAATTAAAAAAGATATTTTATTATACAATACCCAAATATTTTTTTTTATTATTAATATATGTTTCTTTATTTATTGTGAATATTATGATATATTATATTCTTCATTTTCAATTAATGTTTTTTCAATTTTTTATAAAAAACAATTTTATAGAATAATAACACATCATTTTACTCATTATGGATTTGGACATATTTTAATCAATTTTATTGTTATTTCCTTTTCAGGGATTATTATTGAAGAAATAATAGGAACTTTTTATTCATTTTATATTATGTTTTGTCTTATTATTTTATCTTCTATTATTTATTTATTTTTTTGTGTTTTTTTAAAATTTATTTTTTCAAATAATTATTTATCATATAATTTTGATTTTTTGTCTAATTTAGGAATGAATTCACTTATTTGGTCATTAATAACATATAACTTTTGTTTTACATATAAAGAATTATTGATTAAATATTATTCATTTTATATTATTTATTTTATAATTTCTAATTCATATTTTGGAAATATTAGTGGAATATTATCAGGTTTTATTATTTTTTATTTAAAAAAATTAATATTACCAAATATTAAAGCAGTAAAAGACTTTGAGACAAAATTTAATTTAAATAATTATTCACAATATATTAATATAATTTCCCAAAATAAAAGAATGAAAAATTGTTTAAATGAAATTTTTGGAAATGAAAATAAAGATAATTTAATAAATGAAGGAATTGAATTAAAAAATATAAACTATAATGAATCTTTTTTTGAAAATAATGAAAATGAATTTTAAAAAAAAAAGAAATAAAAAAATAAATTTATGAATATTACTTAAAATTACAAAATAATAATTAAATACATTATTTATAATTTAATATATTGATTTATAAATATAAATCAAATAATAATATTTTTCATCATATCATTATATTCTTTAAAAGAAATTTCTCCATTTCCATCAGTATCAATTTTATCAATAATTTCTTTTAATAAAATTTCACTTTCTTTATCATCTTTAACTCCAAAAATTTCTTTTAATTCACTTAAAGAAATTTCCCCAGAACCATCTTTATCCATAAAATCAAAAGTAAATTTTAAAACATTTTCATCTAAAAATATTCTTTTATCTAAAGCAGCTCTTGCAAATTCTTCATATTCAATAAAGCCATTATTATCATTATCAATATTTTTAAAAATTTTATTAACTTTTTTATTTATTTTATCTTCTGAAGAATAATTTAAATAATTTCTTAATCCTTGATAAGTTTCTTCTTTTGATAATTTACCATTTCCACTTAAATTAAACAAATTAAATATTTTATTAATATTTTTAATTTCATTTAAATTTCCAAAATTATGTACAAAATAAGTCAAAGCTAATTTTTGTAATTTATTTATTGGTTTATACATAATTAAATTATTAATTGTTTTCTTCATAAAATATTCATTAACATTAATAAAATATTCTTTAGTTTTTAATAAATCAAACCAAGGATGATTTAAAGCTTCTTTTGCACTTATTCTCTTATTAACATTTAATTCTAAACATTGTTTAATTAAATCTTTTCCTTCATTTGATATTGTATCAAATGGACTAATATTTAAATCAAATTTTCCTATTTTAATTTTTTGTGAAATATCTCTTTCATCTCTTCCATTAAAAGGTACATTTCCACATAATAAAATATATAATATTACACCACAAGACCAAATATCACATTTTTCATTATATTTCTTATTTAAAACTTCAGGTGCAATATAAAAACAACTTCCTAAAACTTTATTTTCTCTTTTATCTTTTTCTCTTATTTTAGCAGTTCCAAAATCAATTATTTTAATATTATAAAAACCAGTTTCATAATCAATAGATTCAATCATAATATTTTCTGGTTTTAAATCTCTATGAATAATATTATTTGAAACATGACAATAATGTATTGCTTGAAATATTTGATACATAATATTAGCTGCAATTTTTTCTGTAAAAAAACCTTTTTTTTTAATTAATTTAAATAATTCTCCTTCATGACAATATTCAGTTATAATATAATATCCATCTGCTTCTATAAAAAATTCAAATATTTTTACTATATTTGGATGATCTAAATGTTTTAATATTTCTATTTCATTTATTATTTCATTTATATTATTCATATTATTTCTTAATTTTGGAATTTTTTTCATTGCTCTAAATAAATTTGTTTGAATATTTTTTACTTTCCATACTGTTCCAAATGCACCTTTTCCTAATTTTTTTATTATTTTATATTCATCTTTTGGATTTTTATTATTACAATTTACTATTAATTGTGTGTTTATTTCTAAATCTTTTTCTATTGAATTATTTTTATTTGAATCATTTGATAAAGAAAAATTTAAAGTTTTTGCTCTTTTTTCTTTGTTAATTTTATCTATTGTTATTATATTTTTTTTCTTTGTTTTTTTTGATGATGATGTTTGAGTCATTGATTTTTTTGGAGCTATGTTTACTTTTCTTTTATATTTTTCAGGTATTGTTTTATTTGATAATAATGATTCTGAACGACGTGTTGTTTGGTCTTTTTCTTCTATACTATTATTTTTGTATTCTTCATTTTTATTTGAGTGACAAATTCCCATTTTTATTATTAATATTTAATTTTTATTTACTAATTTACTGTCATTATAAAATTATGAAATTATTGTTTTTAGTTTTAAAAATATAATATAATTTTTTAATAAACTTTTATAATAAAATAATTAATGAATTAAAAATATATTATTTTTTAAATATAGGAACTATTATAATTTTTATAAATTTGTTTTAAGATGTTAGATAAATAATTTAAGATTTTATAATTAGTATTTAATTATTATAAAGTTTGATTTTATTTAAACTTTTTATTAATAAATAAATTTTTTTTATTTAATTATCTTTTCGTTTCATTTTTCAATATGAATGATAAAAACTTTTCAAATAAAAAAAAAATTTTAATAATTTGATATATTTCTTTATCAATTTTTGAAAAAATATTTTAAATTTATCCGCACTATAAAAAATGACTGATATTTTAATTAATAAATTAATTAATATTAAATGGAAAAAAATTCTAAGCAACCTATGATAACTAATCTTTTTAAAACAACAAAGCCTAATATTTATAAATCAATATCCAAAAATATAAAGGAAAATTCAGAAGAACATGAATTAGATTTTAAATTATCGGGAAAATATATTGGAACAAATAAAAGAATAAAAATTGATAATTTAAATTCTGTAAAAGGCGGTTTAAATTTTAAAAATAAAAAAGAAGAATTATCATCGAAATCAACAATTGATACTTTAGGAAGTAAATTAACTTTAAATTTATCATCTCCTGAGAAAAATATTAATGAAACTGAAAATAAAAATCAATTTGAATTATCTTCAAAAACAAAAAATATAATTCAAGAAATAATAAATAAAAAAGTAAATCAAAATAAAAAAAATAATTCAAATTTAATAAATGATAAATTAAACACAAGCACAAATGATAATGAAGAAAAATTATCATTTTCAAGTAGATATAGTGTAAGTAATAATAAAGAATTTTTTACAAAAAAAAATGAAATGCCAACATTAAGTGACAATGCAAAAAAAGTAATAGAAAAATTAAAAGAAGAAAGAAAAAATAGATTTTTAAGAAATAATAATAATGAAAGTAAACATTTTAAACCATCAGATAATTCTTTATCATGTCTTAGATTAAAATATGAAGAATTAATAAAAGTTAATAGAGAACTTCCTTTACCTTTATCTTATAAATCTCTTTATAATTCATTTATTTCACTTGAAAATATGATAAATTTAAATAAATTAAAATCAAAATATAATTCTAATTCTTTTGATTATTTTAGAAATTCAATTGAATCATCAACTCATAGAAAATTTGATATGAAAATTTTTCAACAAATTTTATATGTTGTTCCTCATTTTTATATTATTAAATATGAAAAAAAAAATAACTCAAATGAAGGTGTTTTTGATATGAATATTAAAAATTATAATAATAATAATTACGATTTAATAATTGATATTCCAAATGATTTTGAAAATAGACAAATTAAAAATTATGAAGATAATTTCAATTTTACTTCAATTAATTTCATTAATAAAAATGAAGATTTTCATCCAATTTATAAACCATTAACAAATCAACAAAGTATTTTTAGGAAAAAAATATTTAAAAGTATATTAACAAGAATTGTTAATGATTATCATTTAAAATTTCTTGAAAAAAATAATATTAAATTAAAATTTAATTCTCTTAAAGAAAATACATGGCATCATGATTTTGATTATGAAAAAGAATGTAATGAAATCCCAATTTATGAAATTCCAAATCCTCCTGAAAAAATGGCATCTACATTTGAAACAACTATTATTAAAAATGATATTAAAAGTCAAATTTTAAGAGACGCTTTGAGTATGGTAAATGAAAATAATGAAAAAGAAAAAAATAATAATGATAATGATAATAATAAAAAAAATGATAATAAAATTCTTAATAAATATATTTCTTCTGATTTACTTTTAAAATTAAGAAAAAAAGAAGAAGCGATTAAAGTTTCTAATGAAATTTTAGATTATAATATTAGTATTAATGAAAAAAAAGATTATTCTAAAATTTATAGAGAAATTTTAATACAAATGAAAACTTTTTTACTTTTAAATAAAAAATCATTTGCAATTGAAGAGATTAGTGAAAAAATTTGGAATTGTAAAAAAATAATAAAAGAAACTTTTAATTCAAAAGAGGAAGTTGCAAAAATTATTTATAAATTATGTAATAAATATTCTGATATTATTAAAATTGTAAAACATTCTTTATTAGGTTATGTTGTAGTATTAAATAATTTAAATAAAACAATTCCAAATGAAATTCAAATATAAAAAAATGCAATTATTAATTATTTATTAATTTTAATTTTATTTTATACAATTCTCTAAAAATAAAAAAAAAAAAAATGAAAATTATAACATTTAATACTTTTTTAAATTTTGACAAGTCTTATAAATATTAAAATATTTTATATAATTTTACCTTTTTCATAAATTAGAGAAAAAAAATAATCCAAAAAATTTTTAAACATATTTAACTTTAACAAAACCATTCGCAACAAAATTAATAAATTTCAAATCAAAAAAATCAAAATTTTTCATATCATTTTCACTAATTCTAATTTTATAAGGTTTCATAGGTTCTTTAGTAGTAAAATCTCTATGCATCATAAGATATTTTAACAAAAATTCTAAAAATCTTTCTGGATTTTCAGGAGTATTATTTGTTCCAAAATCACTAATATAAGGTTTAATAAATTTTCCAATATAAAACTCATCATCTTGATAATAAATATGATTTTGAATAAATTTAAAAACAATATCATTTAATTGTTCATCAACTTCTTTTTCATTAAAGAATTTAAAAGTAAAATCATCTGATTCAAATTCAGTTAAATCATATAAAATTAATAAAGGTCTTAAGTCATCAAAATTAGGAAGTAAATTACATTTTTGATCACTTTGATATAATAATCTCATATAACTTCCTGGAACTGGTTTATTATTCCTAAAAACAACATGTTTTAATTCTAAATTATTTAAAGTAAAATTTTTAAATTGATATGTTATTCCAATATTATATTTAAAATAACTTAATAATCCTGCTTTACTTTTATTATTATTTTGAACTATATTTAAATAATGATGAATTATCATTATTTGATATACATTTAATAAAAATGCTAATCTTGATTTATTTTTTTCTGTATAAGGAATTTTGAAAATATCACAATCTTTAAAATAAGAAATTCCTTGTTTAAAATTAATATATCTTTTATCAATTGTTAATATTGTAAAAGGATCTTTTAAACTTTCACTTTTAATTAAACATTTTCCTTGTTTTAAAATAAAATTAGACAAAGCTAAAAAATCAATATTATCAGGATTTTTTTTTTCATTATAAATAGTATAATAACATATTTGTGGATTATCAACATTACCACTAATATTTTCAAACATCATTAAAGGAAATTTAAAATAATAATTACTAGCATTTAATATCATATCATTAACAAATTTTTCAACTTCTTCTTCATTTTGAATATCTTTAATATTATGAGAAAGTGGAATAATTGCACCACTCATTAAAATTTTTTTTAATAAATTATTAGGTTTCTCTTCTTTATAAGTTAAACTTTCATTTTCCCATTCTTTAATATTTTCAAAAGTTTCTAAAAGAACATCTCCTTTTTTACATCTTATAGGATAACTAAAATAACCAGTTTTATATGAACAAGATAAAGAATAAGAACACAATTTACAAGCATCTAAAAGAGTATCAAATTCATCTTGTGTAAATAATTTAAAAAAAAGATAACATGGTCTAATATCATTTTCGAATTTTTTAATTCCTTCAAATTCTTTAACATTTTCCCAATTATATTTCTTAATAATTTTAGTAACTTTATCATAAACAAAATCTAATTTTAAAATATCAGTTAAATTAGC
>JAJMZS010003354.1:0-21877 GCA_023807205.1 Isotricha prostoma | reverse complement strand
TTTTAGAATTATCGTAACAAATGTTAAATCAACTCCTTTATTCAAATCATATACTCATAAACTTGTTTCATTAGATAAATCAAAAATGGAGATTTTTATTGATTTTAAATTTTATTGGGATTCATGTGAGAAAAAGACAGTATTATTTTGTGAATATTATTTTAATGAAGAAATGTTTTTTATATATAAAGATTTAATATCTGAAAAAGATAAAATTTTATTTTGTAATAATGTTGTTAAGTATTTAAAAACAAATTTTAATGGATTAGAAATTTCAAAAGGAATTTATATAAATGCTTCTATTCAAAAAGTTTGGAGTTATATTAATAATTGGAAGAATATTAATGATATTCTTTTAAATAAAGTTAAATTAATCAGTGAAATTAATGGAAATTTAGAAAAACTAAATTCAAGAATAAATATTCTTAAAGCAAATAACAATTTTTTACTTACTTCTTTAATTCTGAAAAAACTTTATTTCAGTGATAATAAAATTGAATTATTATTTAATAATATAGAAAATTATGTATGTCTTCCAAATTTACAATTATATTTTTGTTTGACAAAAATTTCTGAAGATGCATCTTTTTTAACTATATTGTTGACACCAAATGGACATTTATCTTTTGAAACTAAAAATTTATTCTCGAAATATTTTCTTAAATGTTTAGCATATATTAAAGATCATTTTAGAGCGAAAAAGAAAAAAGATTGTTAATATAAATTTAAACTATTATTTCTTATTTTTGAAAAATAAATAAATGAATATAATAGATTGAATTTAATTTCATGAATTAAACAATTATAAAGTTGAAAACATATATAATATATTTAGTAAGTAGTAGTGTAATTTTTATCATTAGTAATTGTTAATAAAATAGAATAACATAGTTTAATATACACTATAATTATATATATTTAATTTATTATTTAAAATATTAACAAAAAAATGGAAGCTATTTTAAAATTTTATGATGATAAGAAAAAAGTTATTTTACCTGATAATTTTGAAACTTTTTCAATGACTTTAGCAGAGATGTTAGAAATACCTCAAGAATTTTTAAATAAATTAAAACTTTTTTATAAGGATAAAGAAGAAGATAAAATAATGATTCAAACATCTTCTGATTATAATCAATTTTTATTTCAATTAAAAAAAAAAGAAGTTTCTATTATTGAAATTGAGTTAGAAAATGAAGATAATAAACTTAAAAAAAAAATAAGTGAAAGTTTTATAAAAGATTCATTTAATGAAAATATTATTAACAATAATTGTTTGGAAAATAAAAATGAAATTGATAATAATAATGATAAAAATAATATTAATGTTAAACCAGTTATTAATAATTTGGGTAAAGATAATATTCAAAAAAATAAAAATGATGAATTAAATAATGAAATTAAACCTCAATTAGTTCAACCTCAATCAATTATTAGTCAAATTAATAATATTAATAAAAATAATAAAAATGAAAATCAAGTAGTGAATAATCAAAATAATGATAATATTAATAATAATATTGATATAAATCATGAAATAAATCCAAATCTTTATAATATAAATGAAAATATTCAAAATTCAAATAATATTAATAATGAAAATAATAATAATAATCAAAATTATAAAATTCAATTTAATATAGCTTGTATATCATGTAATACAAAGCCAGTTTATACAAAAATATATAAATGTCCAGAATGTAAAATGTATTTTTGTAAAAAATGTGAAAAAATATATGGACCTAAACATATTCATGCTTTATTAAAAATTAGAACAAATGAACAATTCAATAAAAATTTAGAAGAAGATTCAAAAATTAGTAAAGTTTTTGAGGGGGTAAAAGATCAAGTTATTGATGGTTTTAAAAAGGTTAGTAATTTATTTTCAAAAAATAATAATAATAATTATCAAAAAAATGAAATTCAAAATAAAATACCAAATACTATAAATAATTATTATAAAAATAATTATCCATATCCCCCTAATCATAATCACAATAATAATATTCCAAATAATCATCATAATTATCCAAATTATAATCAAAAACAAATGAATTTTCTACAAAATAAACATTATAATAATGATGTTAAAGTTCAAAAAATGATTAATTTAGCAAGACAATCTTATGATTTAAGTAATATTAATGATCAAGAATTGAAAATTGCATTAATTAAAGCTGATTATAATATTGAAAAAGCTGTTATTATGTTGTTTAATTATTCTAAATAAAATTTGATAATTATATTTATTTGTTAATATAATAAAATTTAAAAATAATTTTTGATGAAATTAATCTTTTAAAGAATTAAAAAATAATTAAATAAATATTGAAATGAGATGTAAAATAGTTCAGTATTAACAAATGATTATCAACTTCAAATAATAAATAAAATTGATTTAAATTAAAAATATTTAATATTTTATTCAATGAATTTAAAAAAGAAAATATTTCAAATATAGAAGAAATGAATTTGATATCAATTTAAAAAGAATTAGTGAGAAAAAAATTATAATTATAATATTTAATAGATGTAGGAAGAATAATAAACCATATAAAGATGAAAAAAAAAGAAAATATATGAAAAAATAACTTAGATTATTATATTGGTATTTGTAATAAATGTTTTTTTGATAAATAAATTTATTTGGATTATTATACTTTTGTAATATCTTTAATTTGTTTTCTTCTATAATTCACTCTTTTATTAAAGCTTTGACTCATATTTTTTATATTTATTTTATATGATAATAAGATGAAATGTTAATATAATAAAAAGACATTATTTTAATTTTAATAATGATATTAATAATAAAGAAATTATTTTAGGGTAGAAGTTAATTTGTAACATGAATATTTTTTTTATATGAATAATTTAACATTTATTTTCAGATTAAATAATAATTTTTTTAATCAAAAAACAAGAAAAAAATATAATCATTTCAAATAATTATATCATATAAAATTATATAAATATCTAAATAATAAATAAGTTAATTAAAAAGAGAAAAAAAAATTTTGTTTAATCAATAACTTTATAAACTTCCATTTCAACTAATTCAACTGAACTTTTTCCATTAGTTAATTCTAATTTATTAGATTTATAAGAATAAGAAGTAGGAAAATTAGAAAAAATTTTATCAGGATAAATTTTTAAATCTCCATTACCAAAACAAATAAATTCATTTGAAGAAGAAAAAATAGCATTACTTGGATTTTGAATAAGATATTTTTTAGATAAAGGAATACTAAATAAATAAGAATAATAATCAAATTGAAATCCATTAATATTCCAAGATTGAGAAGTGAAACCTCCAATTTTATTACCATCTTTTAATAAAATTAATATTAAAGTTTTTTTAGTATCTTTTATTTTATTATGAAATGATAATATTGATGAACCATCTCTTGATAAACGATATAATAATTCAATATTATATATTTTTGTTGAATAAGAATTTCGGAATATTATATATTCTTTATCATTTTCTATTATTTTTGAATTATATTTTAATTCTTTTTCTTTTTCTTCTTTTATTTTTTGCTTTTCTTTATTTTTTATTTCTAAATCTTTTATATCATTTTCTAATTTTCCTATTTCTTTTATTGAGTTTTCATTTTGTGTTGTTAAGTCTTTGTATTGTTTCTCTAATTCATTATATTTATTATTTAATTCATTTAATTCATTCTTTTTTTTGTTTATATTTTCATCAATTTTTACTTTTTCTGTATTTGTGTTTTCATTTTTGTTTTTTTCTAATTTTTCATTTTCATATTTTATTATTGTTTTTTTTTCATTCAAATTTTTCTTATCATTCTTTAATTTTTCTACTTCTTTTTTACATAATGATATTCCTTGATTTAAAGCTTCTTCTCTTTTTTGAATTGATAATATTAAATTTTTATTTGAAATTATTTCTTTTTGAATTTTTGATATATTATCAATTTTACTTTTTATACTATAAAAAATAATTAATACAATTCCAATAACTATAGAATATTTAAATAATTTTTTATAATCAGTAACTTTTTTTTTCCCAAAAGGTGAATTTTTAAAATTATTTGAATAATAATTTTCATTACTTAACATTAATGAAAAATAAGAATTTATTATTAAAATATTTTATTTATATAATTATAATTATTTCCAATTTTTTAATTTAATGGTTCAAATAGAATTTCTTTTTTTTTATTTAATTTATAACATAAAACAACATTTATACCAATCATGATTAAACTAAATATACTTAAAATTATTATAATAATTATAGAAAGTGTACTAAATTTACTAGTATTAATTCCACAAAAATTGTTAATTTTTTCCTTAGACCAAATTGATTTATTTATTTTACTTTTAAATTCTTCAAAATCAATATTTAATACTTCTTCATCATCAATAATATATTTTACAAAATATCCAGAAGAATAATTTTCACTTTTATAAACTTCAAATAATACATTTGAAGCAAAATCAATATATTTATATTTAGTACCAAAAACACCAAACATAAAATATTGAATAGGACTTAATGTAGTATCATGTCCAGAATGAATAACAAATTTAGGATATTTATAATTTTCTTCATTTTGATATTTAATTCTATTTGAAATATAAATTAATAAATCTTCCATTAAAGGAGACGCTGTCATTGTACAAATTTCTAAATCACATTGATTTTGATATAAAAATGCAGTATGTAATTCAATTGAAATATTATAAAATTTCTCTTTATTTATTTTAGTTTTATTTAAAAAATCATCTAAATTTTTATTATGAACATAATTACAAATAAAATTATCAGTAATTGAAATAATTTTATTAAAATCATAAATAAATTTCGTATCACTATAATTAAAATATATTTTTAATTCATTTCCAAATTCTTTATTTATTTTATCATAAATTAAAGTTATATTAGATTTTTTAATTAAATCTTCTTTAATTTTTTTCATATTAGGACATTCAGAAATTTCATTTAAAAATAATTTTCCATTTTCAAAAGGATGAATAGGAAAAATTTCAATACCATTAATTAAAGAAAAATTTCCTAATTCATTAACTTCTTTAATAACATCATCACTTAAATATTTTTTATTTGGCGGATAAGCAAATTCAATTTCTTTATCATTATTTAATTTTTCTCCAATTCCTGGAAGATAAATTCCATATAATTGACTTAAAACACTTTGAATAGTTCTATTTGAATCAGTACTTTTAATTAAAATTTCTTTTGGATTAAATTTATTAATATTAATTAAAGATGAGTATTTTTTTCTATTTCTAATTCCTAAAATATAATGCATTCTTTTACCTATATTTGTTAAATCTCCATCACCAAACCATTTTGTTCCATATTCATCTGTAAAGTTTGAATTTGAATCAAAAGGTGGTCCTCTTGCACCATGACGCATATGCTCATATACAAATATTAATTTTGGTTCTTTGGTTTTTTCATTTTTTATTTTATTAATTGAAATTTGAAAAAATAGGAGAAATATTATTAGGATTATATTTAATTTTTTTAACATTTTTTTTTATTAAAATATTTATTTTAAATTAAAAAAAAATTATTATAAAATTATTTACTTTATATATTAATTATATAATATTACTATATTCCTTTCTAAATATTATGTATATTGAATTTAGTTATAATATTTAAATTAATTATAGTATATATTTTCTCTAAAAAACTATTATATATTTATTTAAATAAAAATATATTTATTATTTTTTAAAACATTTAATCAAATAAAATTAATTTAAAATAAAAACAAATTAAAAAAAATATTGATAAAAAATGTCAAAAAAATCATTAAAACAAAGATCAAAAGTAAAAATCCAACGTCCAGGATTATCAAATGAAGAAATAGAAGAAATTCGTCAAGCATTTGAATTATTTGATTCAAGTGGAGAAGGAAAATTAGATCCAAAGGAATTAATATCATCAATGAAAGCATTAAATTATGATAAAGAAAATCCAACAATGTATAATTTATTAGCAGATTTAGAAACATTTAATTCAAAAAAAAATGAAAGAATAACTTTTGATGAATATGTTACTGCAATTAATGCGAAATTACGTGATAGTGAATCGAAAGAAGGAGTTAGAAGAATTTTTGATATGTTTATTGATGATCCTAATAGTGACACTATTAATATTAATTCTTTAAGAAAAGTTGCTCTTGAATTAGGAGAAAATATGAGTAATGATGATTTAAAAGATATGTTAGAAAGAACTTCTTCTAGTGGAAAAGAAATTACTTTTGATGAATTTTATGAAATTATGACTAAAAAATCTTTTCCATAAATTTTTTTTTTATTTTTTTTTTGTGATTAAATTTTTTTTTTCTTTTTTTATATGAATTATTTAATGTTTCTTTTAAATTGATAATGAAATAAATTTATTTTATTGGGTTGTTAAAACTTATTTAATTTATTATTTGAATTTTAAAAATTAAATATATTTAAAGGATTAGATTTAATGAAATTATAATAAAAATAAAATTGTCACAAGATATCATAAACACAAAATTTATTTAAAAGATATAAACAAATCCCCAAAAAAAAATAAAAAAAGAAATAAAAAAACAATAAAAAATAACATTACTAACAAATAACTCCATAAAATAATAAAAAAAAAAATAATTAAAATAAAAAAAATCTTTAAAACACAAAAAAAAAAATAAAAATCAAAAAAAAAAAAAATTAAAATAAAATGTCAGAACTAAAATGTAAAGTAATAGTAATAGGAGATTCGGGAGTAGGAAAAACAACATTTATATCTCGTTTAATAGATCGTTTTGAAGAGAATGCAGCATCAACTTTTGGAGTATCCTACGTAACAAAAGAATTAAAAATAGATAACATTTTAGTACATTTTGACATTTGGGACACAGCAGGACAAGAAAAATATCATGCAGTAAATCGTTTATTTTATGTAGATTCAAAAATATGTATAATTGTATATGATATTACAAATAGAACTACTTTTAATAATGCTTGTAATTTTTGGTATAAAGCAATTAAAAATGAAATTAGTGATAATATTATTATTGGACTTGCTGGAAATAAAAGTGATTTATATTCTAAAGAAGAAGTTAAAGAAGAAGAAGCTAGTAATTATGCTAAAGAGAAAAATATTATTTTTAGTCTTACTTCTTCTTATGATAATACTGGAGTTAATGAATTATTTTATAAACTTGGAAAAATGTATTTAAATTTATATCATAAAGGAATTTTAAAAAATGAAGTTACAAATACAGGGAGAATTGTTTTAAAACAAAAAAATAATTCTGATACAGAAAATGAAAATCAAAATAATAGAAGAACTTGTTGTAGGAGAAATTAATATTATTATTTTTTTAATAATATTTATTATAATTTTTTTTAATTTAATTAATTTGATATTTAATTTTAATTTCTTAATATAATCAAATTATATTTAATGACTTGGTTTATTAAAAATAAAATATATTAAAATGAATTCTCAATTAAAAAAACAACTTTTAGAATCTTTAAATAATCCAAGTGCATTTAATCCAATTGCAAAACAATCTTTTGATTCTGCTGATAAAAATAAAAATGGAACTATTGATAAAAGTGAATTATTTCAATGTATGAAAGAAATTGCTGATGGTTTAGGTACTCCTATACCAAATAAGGAAGAATTAGAAAAAATGTTTAAAAAATTAGATATTGATAAAAGTGGTACTATTGATTTTAATGAATTTAAAATTTTTGTTAAGGATAATATGATTAAAATGATTAATGAAATGTAGAAATATTTTTTAAAATATTAAAAGAATATGTTTATTTTTTTTATTTGTTTATGATTAATTTTTAATTTTTTTGAGGTTTTAAAGTTTATTTTATTTTTTTGTTTATATTATTAAATTTAATTAAATTTTTATTTTTTATTAATCTATTATTTAAAAGTGTGGTTTTAAATTTTAAATAATTTTAATAAAAAAATTATTTATATTGATTTATAAATTAAGACTATCTTTTGGTTAATTTTAATAATTATTATGAAAAAAATAAGTTATCTATTATTACTTAATAGAAATTTTACTATTTTAATGGTTTAATCTTTTTTTTCCCTTTAAAACTTTTATTATTATTTTCATTTTCATTTATTTTATTATTATCATTATTATTATATCCTGAAATAGAAGTTTTATTTAAAGAAAAAGAAGAAGAATCACTAATACTAACATTATTTCCATTTTTCTTTTTAACAGAATGATTACTTCTATTAAAAGGCAAAATAAATCTTCCATGTAGATTATTATTAATAGGAAAATATTTAATTCTTTTAAAGTATTTATTATAAATTGCATCATTATCTAATCTTTTATCAATACCATCTTTTTTAATTTTCCATGGAATTTTTGAAATTCTTGTTTTTTCATTAAGTAAATTAAAGTGATTTGGTGAGTCTGAAAGATCTCTTACATCAATTGAATTTTTTTTCCTATGTGATACTACTGAAGAACCCATATTATATTTATTATTATTATTGTTATTATTATTATTATTATTATTTTTCTTTTGATATAAATTATTTGAATTGTTTATAAAAATATTTGAATATGAAAAATTAATCCAGTTTTTCTTTTTTTGATTATTAATTTTATTTTTTTTATTTTTTTGCTCAAACGTTGGTTTGAAAAAATAATCTGATTTTTGATTTGGATTATTATTATTTTTAAATAATAATTCATACTTTTTTAATTTTGAATTATTTATATCATATACACTTTTATTACATAAATTTTTACTTTTATTTTTTGAATTTGATGATATACTTCTACATAATTGCTTTTTACTAATTTCTTTCATTGATTGATTTAAAATTTTTGAATTTTGAGAATTATCAAAAAATTTCATATTACTATAATTATGATTATTCTTATTTTTATTATTTGATATTTCAAATAAACTATTATCCTTTTGTATTTTTTTTGTAAATGCGTCAAATTGTAAGGATAAATTTAAACTTTGTTTAAAATTTTTAAATAGCATTTGATTAGTAAAAGATATTGACATATGATTTAATTTATCTTTTAATTCTTCATTTGTAAATTTTGATTTTTTTGGTTTTTTTGAATATTCATAAATAGAATGTTGTGAATTTGATTTATTTAATTTTGTATTTGATTTTGAAAAAGTATTATTATTAATATTTCTAGTTTGTTTAGTTTTATTATTTAATAAAATAGATGAATTTATAACACAATGATTTTTACTTATATTATTATAATTATTACTATTATTATTATTATTAATATTATTATTATTATTAATATTATTATTATTATTAATATTATTTATTTTTTTAAAACTTTTTGATTCACTTGAATTTTTACTTTTATAAAATTGATTTAATTGTCTTTTTATTTTATTTTCTAATTTAATTGCTGTTTTTGAATCTATATCAATTGAACTTGAAAGATGTTTATTTTGTTTATTTAATTTATTTCTATCTGTTCTTGATATTATTTCCTTTTTTAAACTTTTATAAGAATTTTTTTGACAAGGATTGGATATTATTTTGTTATTTATTAATTGATTATTTTGTTTAAGTAAATTAATTTTTGATTGAATTTGTCTATTAAAATATTCTTCAATAGTATGATTTAATATTAAATTATTATCATTTAAGTTATTATTTATTTTCTTTTGTTTTAAATCTCTACTTTGTTGAATTAATTTTAAAGTTTCATTTTTCTTTGTGTCTTCATTTTTATTATTTTCTTTTTTAGATTTTTTTTTTAATAAACTTGAAGTTGTTGGTAACATAACAGGTTCTCTTTGAGAATTATTATGATTAAGTTTGTTTTTACTTTTTTCCCTTTCTTTTTCACTTCTATCAATATTTTCCCTAAATGAATTTTCTCCTTTTTTATTTTTTTTTTCTTTTTTTTTCTCATTTCTATTTTCATTAACATTATTACTAATATTATTAATATGATTATAACTTTTAATATTCTTAATATTATAATTATTATTATTATAATGTTTATTACTATTCATATTTTCAATTATATTTCTATATATTTCAATATTTTTGTTATCATTCTTATTCCTATATTCATTAATTCTATAATCAAAATTTTTATTATTATTATCATTAATTTTATTATCACAACTCTTATTATTAAAATCAATAATTTTATCACAATTTTTATATTCATTATCAATAATTTTATTATCACCATTCTTATTATTATTTATTTTAATATTATTATTAGAATTATAATTATTAATATTAGAAACAGAATTATTATTATTTTCAATTTGATTAATAAAAATTTCTTCATTTTCATTACCAATAATATTATTTTCATCAAGAACAAATCTAATAAAATCATCAGAACACATATCACTAATACTATCTTCACCTTCATTTTTTCCTTTTTTAACAAGTAAATAATACAAAGCGCTTCCACTATCAAATTTATTATCAAAAACACTTCTTCTAACTTTTCCTTTATCAAAACCATATTTTTCACATTTAACAATAATTTTCTCATCAATAGGAATTTTATTATACCCAATAACAATCCCAGGAAGCATATTATAATTTTGATTATTAAACCAAGGATGTTCTCTAATTTCTTGTAAAGTATATCTAGTAATAGGATTAACATCTAACATATGTTTCAATAAATCTTTAACTAAAGGAGGAAAAAAATCAGGAATATCAATTTTACCTTTCAATACATTTTTCTTATTAATTTCATCATCATTATCACAAAAAGGTAAAAAACCACTAATCATACCAAATAAAACAATACCAGAAGACCAAACATCAGCCAACATTCCATGATATTCTTTTCCATCTAAAACTTCAGGAGCAGCATAAACTACTGTACCACATGGTTGATTTAATAATTCATCATCTGAATATTTTGTACTTAAACCAAAGTCTACTAATTTTAAATTTTTTTCTTTATCTAATAACATATTATCTATTTTTATATCTCTATGTGCAATATTTTGACTATGTAAATATAGTAATGTATTTATTAATTGTTGGAAAAATTTTAATGATTCTTTTTCACTTAATTTTGATTTTGTTAATATGTAATCCATTAAATCTTTTCCTTCACAATATTCAATTACTATAAAAATAAATTGAGATGTTTCTAATATTTCATATAATTGAGCTATGTATTTATGTTTTACTATTTTTAATATTGATAATTCTTGGTGAACTAATTCATAGTCTTCTGGTGTTTGGGATAAAATAAATTTGTCTAATATTTTTATTGCTACTGTTTGATTTGTTAATATACTTTTTCCTAATACTACTTTTCCAAATGCACCACTTCCTAATTCTGCTCCTATTTTATAATTTCCTATTTGTTTTATTCCACTTATGTCTATTTCATTATTTAGTAATTTTTTTATATTTATTCCCTCATTTGATGTAAATGATGTTGAAAAATGATGGTTTCTTTTTTGAAAGGAATATGTATTCATTTTTGTATTTTTTTATTAATTTTAATTTAAATTTTTTTAATTTTTTTCAAATTTAATATGTGAAATATAATATATATTTTTCTATATTCAAATATTATTTGTTTATATTTGGTTTTTATTTATTTATTTAGGGATTGAGTTTTTAATCATTTTTATTTTTTCTTTTTTTATTGGGATTTGGAATCAAATAATCAAAAAATATAAATATATTTTTTTTGAAAATGATAATTAATAAATTTTTTCTATATCTTTTTTTTCTTAAATAATATATCATAATAATACAATAATTATTAAATATTAAAAACATTTAATATTCTTTCTTTCTCAAAATATTTTTTGAGTTCAATATAAATGATATTTTTATATGTGAATAATTCCTCATTATTAGTTTAATTTATGACAGATTATGGATCAGTAAAAATTATAATAAAAAAAACATTTTAACAAACTAAAAATAAAAGATCATTATTATTATATATTATTTTTTAGATTTAGAAATTTTAGTATAAATAAAATCATAAAATTTATATTTCTTTTTAAATTTTTTATTTAAATATTCAAATTCAATTAAAAAAGATTAAATAAAATTAAAAAAAAATTATTAAAACTCTTAAATTGGAAATGCTTTAATATTAAAATCCATATTTTCAAAATCCTCATAATTAGCTGCAAGGATTTGCATAAAATATTCTATATCATTTCCTTCAATTATCCTAGAACATTCTTTTCTTCCATTAGTATTAATTTTATTTAAATCATTAAAATTTAAAGTGACTTTTAATCTTTTCATTGTATTATTTTTACAACCTAAAGTAATAATTGATTCAGCCAATTTACTTTTTAAATAAACAATACTAACATCATTATTATTCACTTTTCTTTCTTCTCCAAAAAATTTTAATAATATTTTATTTAATTTACCATTAATTCCAGTTGATATTGAATCTTGTGATTTTGCAGTAAAAGGATTATTACAATGTATTGTGATATTAAATTTTCTTGATTCTCTACAATATAAATCATTATCATATCCTAAATTTTTTAACCATTCTCTTATTTTATTTTCTCCTAAATCATATGAATCTTCAAAATATTTTATTAAACTTTTATCAGTAAAACCATTTTGATTAAAACTATAATTTCTTAATAAATTATTAAATCCACTTTCATCTAATTTACTATTTGTCATATCTTCCATTAAACAATTAAATTCTTTAAATCCTAATTTATTAGTTTGATTTAAATCATATTTTTCAAAAATATCTTTTATAACATTTATAAAAATTTCTGTAAAATTATTATTAAAATCTTTTAAATTTGTTTTTTCTTTTCCTTTTCCAATAAAACAACCACTTGTTCTTGGATAAATAATATAACTTCCAGAAGGTAAATTAAATTCCATTTGAATTGAAGGAGTAGATGTAAAATCAATAGTTTGAACATGATTAATTTCATTAGTAATTTTATCATATTTTAAAAGAGATAAAGAAATATCCATCATAGGTTTTCTTGAATCATTTCCTTTAATTGAATCTTCATCTTGGAAAAGTGAAATAATAACATTTGAATCTGAATTAATATCAAATGTATAAAAATAATTAGATATAATATTATTATTATTATTTTTAGAAATAATAAATTTTCCATTTAATCTCATTTCTTCCCAATTTTTTGCATAACAAACATAAATATTTGAAAATTCTTCTGTAAAATCATCATAATCTAAAATAAGTGTTCCTGGAAATGAAATTTGTTGTAAATCAGGATATTCTTTAAATAAATTTGTTTGATATTCTTTTATTAATTCTTCTTCTTCAAAAGAAAATAATATTCTTCTTAAAAGTAAAAACTTTTTATTTCCTTTATCTTCAATATCTAAAATAGTATAACCCATAGAAGGATTTATCATAGAATTAAAATCATCTTCTTGATATTCATTTTGTTCTAATCTTTTTAACCCAACAACTAAATAATTTTTATTTTTAACATAATCATAAATTTTATTATAAAAATCATTAAGTTCATTTTTAACATAAAAAAAAGTAGGACAACCAGTTAATAAAAGAAGATAATCAGCAATTTTAATATTAATTAAATCATAATAAGAACCATAATATTTTGCAACTGCTTTTTCTAATAAAAGAATCCATATTTCATTAGAAGGAGAATGACTAACACAAGGATTACCTTTTGGATAACATGGAAATAAATCATCAATTATAATATTTTTCCATTGACCTTTTATACATAATTTAATAATATAAAAACCATGTTTTGATATATTTTCATTTACAAATAATCTCTTTATTAAATTTGATTTTTCTGCAATGCAACCAATTGAACTTATAAAATTATTATCACTAAAAGTTTCTTGAATAATATCATTTGGTTCTGGATTATCAATTATTATATTTGTTACTATATTTTTTTCATTTGTTAATAAGATAAAATCTTCTGGTCTTCTCCAATGAAATGTATCGTTTATTTCATCAATATTTTTTTTTGATTTCATTGAAATATCATTTGGTGGAAACTCATAATCTACAAATTTTTCTATTTTTCTCTCATCTAAAAGATTTTCTAATTCAATTGGAGGAAATAATTCTAAATTTATATCAAAGAAATTTTCATAACATTCTTTTAAGAGATTGTCATTTTTTATTACATCATTTTTTATGAAATTTTCTTGAATTTCTTTTGGTGGAAATTCTAATTTAATATTATATTTTGGTGTAAATTCCCAATCTTCAAATAATATTATTCTTGTTATTTCTTTATTTTCAAATGGATTGATTTTAGCTTCTATTTTTGGTGAGTCAATTTGAATATTTTTAAAATTTTCAAGTGATAATTCAAGAGTTAATATTTTTACTAATTTTACTTCTACATTTAAAATATATGTTCCTATTGAATTTGGTTTTAATGATGAGGATATTATTTGTTTGTGAATAAATACTCCTGGAATTAATTCTTCTGTTTCTTCCATTTTTTTTTATAAAAATAATTATTAAATATTAAATATTTTTTTTTAAAATTTAAAAAAATATGAAAGATGAAATTTTAGTTGGAAGAAATGAAAATTTTAATAATTTATATTCTGATTTTTCAAAAAATAATATGATTGAAAGACAAAATAATTTTAATTTAAGTTTGAGGAAAAATAAATTATTTAAAGTAATTCAAAAAAAAAGATTTGATAAAAAAGAAAATAATGATAATTTAAATTTAAATAAGGTAAAATTTATTAATATTTATTCAAATATAAATCAACTGAAACAAGATTTAAATTCAAATAATCATAATTTAATAATAAGAGCTTTGTCACAAATAAAAGATTATTTTCAAGAAATTGATTTTGATAATGAAAAAGAAATCAATTTTTTTTTTGAGAATTTATTTGAAGAAATTACTAAAATTTTATTAAAAAAAAATTATTCTTATTCAAATTTAATTTTAATAACATTTATAAATATTTTTGGGAATAAAATAGAAATTTTACTTAAAATAGAATCAAAATATAAATTAAATTTAATAAATGATGATTTTTTGTCAATATATAAAAACTTAATTAATGAAAAAATAGAAGAATTATCAGGAAATTTATTTTGGTTTTTAAGTAATTTATTTTTAAATCAAGAATCATTATGTTATAATATTTTAGAAAAAACAGATTTCATACAAACAATAACATCATCATTAAAAACAAAATTTCCAAAAATTCTTTCAAATGCAATTAATTGTCTTTTTTCAATATGTAATATTAAAAATTATAATTTAATTTCTCAATTAAATGAAGAACAAATAAATAATTTAGTTCATATTACATATAATTTAATTGAAGTTTTTAGATATAAAAATAATGATGAAAATAAAGAACAATCAAATAAAATTATAATTTTAGATACTTTATATAATTTGATTGAAATTCAAAGAGATAATGAAATATATGAAATTTTATCTTCTCCAAATTATAATTTTGTTCTTTATTTTATTCAATACCTTCAATATAATATGACTACTTATATTAAATATCCAAATTTTATTTATTATTCAGTTAAATTTTTATATGCTTTAATTAAAAATGGAAATTATTCATCTATAAATGAAATTCTTTCATTTAATTTATTTGAATTATTCATTATTTTATATGGAAATAAAAAATGTTTAAAAAGTTTAAGTAATGAAATTATTTCATATATATTAATTACAATACAAAATATATGTGAATTTAGATATGAATTTTGTTTGATTATTTTAAATAATGACATTTTTAATATTATAATTAATGATATGAAAATAGAAAACAATACAAGAGATATTAATTTACATTGTTTAAAAATAATTTCTGATATCTTAAGTTATCAAAAAATAGATGCTAATGATTTTATTATTTCTAAAAATATAATATTTGATTATATATATCCAATTTTTCAAGAATATTATCAAGATATGGATATTTTATCAGTTATAATTCATATTTTTCATTATTTACTTGAATTTAATATACATTCTGATATTTATAATGATGAAATAAATAAAACAAGACAATTATTCAATATAATTCTAGAAAAAATCCAATTTTCAATCCCTCCAGAATTATATAAAATTCTTAAAAAAGACACAATTGAAAAAGAAAACAAACCAAAAATAACATTCTCATATGACTAAAAAAAAAAAAAAACTAAAAATAAAGAATAAAAAAATACAAAAAAAAAATTAACATAAAATAATATTTTAAAAATTTATAAAATTATATAAATATTAACCAAAAAAATAAAAAATTAACAAAAAAAAACATTTAAATATAAAAAAATGAACGCACCAGAAGCATTTGAATTATTTAAAATCCCAGATGGAAAAGCAAAAGTTGAATATTCTCAAGATGAAAGAACTCCCCATACAGCAACATTTACTATTTTATTAGAAGATCATACTTTAGGTAATATAGTAAAAATGATGTTATTAAGAAATCCAAAAGTTAGATTTGCTGCTTATAGAAAACCACATCCTTTAGAAAATAAAATTGAAATTAAAATACAAACTAATGGTGCTATTACTCCTTCTGTTGCTCTTAAGGAAGCTTTAAGTAATTTATCACAAGATTTAGATGATTGTTATAGAGAATTTGAAGAAGAATTAAAAAATTATATTCAGTGATTGTTTTATATTATGTTTTTTTATTTATGAATTAAATTAAGTAAATTATAAATGTTATACTTTTTTTTATTATTTTTTTTTATTTTGTTTTTTTTTTTTGAGTTTTGTTATTTTTTTTTATTGGTTTTTATTATTTATTAATTTATGTTTTTTTACCAGTTAAAAAAAAAGTCTATTATCTTATTCCAAGTTGTAGAATTTTTTGGGATGAATTCATTTATTGGTAAATTTCTTTTATAACCTATATTATTATCATCTAAATTGGAATTATAATTTATTGAAGGTGAATTATATAGATTATTATTTCTTTGTCTATTATAATTTAATTGAACATTTCTTGTTGGTATTTTAGTATATGAAATATTGTTTGATTTAAAATTTGTAGTATTATTTACTAAATTTGAATTATTTGGTATATTATTTTCAAAATTTGAAAAATGTGAATCATAATTTTTTTTTAATAGTTTGTCTTTATCCATATAAGGTGAATTCTTACTAGAATATGAATTAATTGAATAATTATCATCACTAAAATTCTCTTTCATTTATATAATTTAAATTTTTTTGAATTTATTATTTTTCTTAATGTTCATTTAATTTAATTTAGTTTATTTTTTTTTGTGTTTAATTAAAATTTATTTATTGAATAGTGTTATTTATATGTTTTTTTTCATTTATTTATAAATAATTAATATTATTGAAGTATGTAATATTTTTGTAAATAGATATTTCGATTTTTTATTCTTTTAATAAATAAATTAAATTAAATTAAATTAAATATTTAAAACTGCTTTAAATTATCTAAAAAATGTTTTTCATATAATCATTATTACACTTCTTCACAATATTCATTTATAATATATTTTTAATAAACAAACATTCATATATCTTAAAAAAAAAACAAAAATAAAAAAACCTTAAAAAATTAAAAAAAAAACAAAAAAAAATTTCAATCAAATCCAAAAAAAAAAAAACTCAAAAATTTAATATCAAAATAATTCATAAATTAAGCATCCAATCTTTAGAACCATTAATGACTCTTTCTCTATCTTGTGAACAATTTAAACTAGAAGTTCTAACCATTCCAACTGCAGCTAAATGTTTAGTAAAACTACTATCTGAAGTATGTCTTTTTTCTTCAGGTGCTTCATTAACTCTTGAACCAATTTCTTGAGAAGTTAATTTATATAATACATCTGCATTTGCTTTCATAAAAGCTTCTTTTTGTAAATCAAGATCACTTTTATTTAAAGTTCTATGTTTTTCCATTTTTTATATTTTGTTTTTTTTTTTTTTTGTAATATAATAAATATGTTAAAATTCATTATTTTATAATTTTTATTTTATTTAAATTCAATTTTTGTTATATATTTATTTTTGAAAAATGGATAATTATATTAAACCACAAATTAGACATATTGGTTATCATAATTTTAGTAAAAATCATAATAATTTGTCTTCTCCAATAAGCGCTGGGAAAAGAGATAATGAAACGATTAATCAAGCTTCAAGAAAAGGAAAAATAGAGAATCTTATTAATAAAATTGAAAATAATATTCTTTTTTTTTCAAATACTTCTAATATAATTAATACTAATTCATTTTATGTTGATAATAATGATTTGAAAAGTAATCTTTCTTATAGGGAAAATGTAAAATTAAAAAAAAAAAATGAAAAATTAAAAGCAAAAATTTATGAAATGGAGGAAAAATTAAAAAGTTATACTTATGCTAATAATGATAGTTTTATTTATTTAAAAGAAAATAAAAAAGAAAAAAAAAAAATTGATTATGAATTAAATAAGAAACAAAAATTAATAAAGAAAAATATGAAATTAAATGAACAATATTTTAATTTAAAACAAAGATATCAAAATGAAAAAATTTTTTTATTTAAAGATAAAATAAAAAGAAAAATTAATAATTTAGATTCTATATTTTCAAAATTTCTTGATATAATGAAATCATCATCAAATCAAATTTCTCATAATAATAATAATACAAATAATTTTACAAATAATAATGAATATTTAAAAAAAGATGAAAATGAAGATTTTATTGATGATGAAAATATAAATTTTACTGAAGGAGATAATTTATATACATCATCAGATGAAAATGAATCAAGTAATCAAATTCAAATTCCTTTAAAACAGTTTGAAATAATATCAAATAAAGGAACTCCTTTTGCAAAAAGTGAAAATGGTGATATGAATAATTTTTCAAAAATAACTTATACAAATAATAGTGTTAATAGTAATAGAATTATTGATAGAAAAAAAAATATTAAAAATGGTTTTGATAGTCTTTCAAAAATTGGCCCTGCTATTATAGAGAATTTATCTATAAAAAATAATAAATTTAATTCTGTAAAAGGAAACAATACAATTATTAGAAATAATAAAAGTAATAAAAGAGTTTCCAAAAAAATATAATTTTTATATTATTTTTATTATTTCAATTTAATGATTAATGTAAATATATAAATATATAAATTTTTTATGTCTGAAATTATATTAACACTTTTACCTAAATATTTTAATAAAATAAAAAAAGGAGAAAAAATATATGAGGTTAGATTAAAAAAAGATAAATATAATGATATAAAAATAAATGATATAATTATATTTTTAAAAAAACCTGATTTAAAGGAAAAGATAAAAACGAAAGTAAATGATATAATATTATATAAAACATTTAATGAAATGATTGATTCTCTTCCCATTGATTTATTAGGTTTTAAAGGATATGAAAAAGAAGAAATTATTAAAGTATATAAAGATATATATCCTGATAATAAAGAAGAAGAAATTTATGGCATTATTGTGTTTAAAATTTCATTAGTATGAATTAAAATTTTTATAAAACAGTTAATATGAAAATTTAAATATTTTAGTAAAAATAATTTTTAATATTATTTAATATAATTTAAATATTGTTTTAATTTAAAAAAATGAAAAAAACAACAATTCAAAATCAAACTCAATCATCTCAAAAATCAAAAACTTTTAATCAAAACGCAATTAAAAAATTATATCAAAGAAAATATTCAAAAAATCAAATTTTCTCAAACTGGGAACCAAATGATAAAATATCATCAATATTAAACAAATATGGATTTTTATCTTTATTAAATTCAGGATTTAATTCTTCAGGAGATAACACTTTAGAAATTACAATTCCTGAAAATTATGATACATTATTTCAACAAGAAAATAGTTTTTCTTTATTTTTTTGGTTAATTTTACAAAAACAAAATAATACTTCAACAAAATATATTATTAAAAAAGGAAATTTAACAAGTGAATTTACACCAACAATTGGTTTATTACAAAATAATACAAATTTATTTATTAAATTAACAACATCAAATCAAAAAATAGAAAATTTAATATCAAGTAAAAAATTAGAACAAAATAAAATATATTCAATTTGTCTTTCAGTTAATTTTGATATGAATGAAAATATAACAGAAATGTATTTATATATTGATGGTATTTTAGATTCTCAAAATTCAATCCCTGGAATTCCTTCTTTTAATAATGGAAATATATTTTTAGGAAAACCAAATTTAAATACTTTTGGTTTTAATGGAATTGTTTCTGAAATTATTTTATGTCCTAAATTCATTGATGAAAATGAAATAATTGATATTTATAATGATTGTATTAATTTATTTAATGAAAATCAAGGTGAAAGTTTTGAAAGTTTAAATGTTTTTGAAAGTAAATTTCAAAGAACTATTTTATTAGAAAAATATATTAAATATACTGGAAATAAACCCTTTGGAGTTGATAATATATCTTTAAGTAATTCTGAATTAAAAGAAATTGTTAAAAAATATGATAATGATGAAATATTAAATGATGAAGATGAAAATAATAATGAAAATAATGATAATATAGTTATTGATGATCCTAAACATATTAAAATTCTTGAAAAAATGAATATTATGCTAAGTAATAATGATGAATTTTTAACAGTTAAAAATTTATATTTAAATGCTAAAACAATTTATACTGTTTTATTTCTTTGTAGTAATGGAGAAGATTTTATTGAAATTAAAAGAGTAATTGATATATTTGAAATTTTATCTGAGAATTTATTATTTAATATTGATTATGATTTTATGTATAGATTATGTAATAATTTAAGTTCAATTAGTAATGAAGATAAAAATTATTTTTCAATGAGTGTTTTTTTTAATAATTTAAAACAAATACATGATATTTATTTTCCAGATGAAAATATAACTGAACCAATAATGTATGAAGAAGATTCAAAAGAACCAATTAAACAATATGAAAATTTATTAATGTCAACTCAAGTTTGTAAGAATGTAATAGATGAAAATAATAATAATTTAGAAAGTAAAAGTTTTAGAATATCAAATATAAAAGATTTATATAAAAAAAAAGATAAAAGTAGTAAAAATACAACACAAGAAGGATTTAATCAAATAAAAGACAATGAAATAAATAATATTAATGAAGATAAAATGATAATAAATAACAATTTTATATCACATGATAGAAGATTAGATTTTGAAGATGAAAAAATAACAGAAAACGAAAATGAAAATGATTATTCAGAAAATATAAAAACAGATGCAAAAGAAAAAGAAAAAAATGAATATGAACCAGAAATTCCAAAAAATTGGGAAAATGGTAATTTTGAAGTGATAATAAATCATTGTTATAATTGTCATGAACATAAAATGACAACAAGACATTTAGAATTTCAATTTATAGATAAATTTAATGAAATTGGAGAAGCAATTAAAAATAAATTTCCAAATTGTAATATTTATGGTAATTATGATTATTTAGAATATTTTGGTCAATTTGATGTTTATTTAAGAGGAATTGGTCCTTTTTTTGATGAACAAGGAAGATTTTTCTTATTTAAAAAACAAAAACTTAATAAATTTCCAAAAATAAATGAAATTATTGATAAATTAATTGCTCTTTCTATTGTTTATGGAGGGAGTATTAATATGGAAAGTGCACAAAAACAATTTTTAAAAGAAAATTATGGAATGTTTAAAAAAAGTGCCTTTTTTCATGGATTTCCTGCTGAATATAGTGAACAATGTATTGAAGCTATGAATGAATTTAAGAATGGTGGAGATAAAAAAGAAAAGAAAAAAATTAATAAATAAGAAACAAAAATTAATAAAGAAAAATATGAAATTAAATGAACAATATTTTAATTTAAAACAAAGATATCAA
>JAJMZS010003353.1:0-21897 GCA_023807205.1 Isotricha prostoma | reverse complement strand
ATTGAATTAATACTTCTTTTATTTCATTTATTGTAATTTCATTTTCTCTACTTTTTATATAATCTTCTAAATTAATTGCACATAAATCCATAATTATATAAAAATAATCTTTTGTATCAATTTTTGATTTAAAATTAACACTATTTTCACTTTTAATTATATTCATTATTTCTGCTTCTTTAAATATTTCATTTGTTAATTCATTATATTTTGTTTTATCAATTTCTTTAATTGCAACATAACTCTTTGTTATCTTATTTTGAGCTTTATATATTTTTGCATAATTACCTGTTCCAATTATTTCAAATTTTGAATAATTTTTACAATTATTTTCAATTTTTGACATTTATATAAAATTAATTTGTAATTCATCTATTTATTTAAATTAAAAATATAAATGATGTAATTTGCTTAAAACGAAAATAAGAAAACTTATTTTTTTATAAGTTAATTTAAATTAATGAAAATTAATTTATTATTACTATTATATTTATTTTTTCTAATTATAGGTATTTAATTATTTTATTATTGTTTAATATGTATATTTAATTATGGATTGAGTCAAATGAGTCAACTAAAAAATAAAATATGACAAAAAGTATATTAAATCAATTAAATATTTAATTTAAGATATATGAAATAGAAAAAATAACAAAACTTAATTTTTATCCTAAAATTAATTTATTAATGAAAATTTAATCACTATTCTTTTTCTTCCATATATCTTTCGAGATATGATTTCATCTTCATTATATTCATTATTTTTAACAAAATCCTTATATTTTATATTATTTACTTGTGTTTAATATTAATCATTTCTTCTTTTATTTCTTTTTTATTTAAATTGAATAATGATTTGTTTTATTTTTATTTTATATCCATTTTTATTTTATTTTATTTTTCTTTTTTTTTTCAATTATTTTATTTTTATAAATCATATAAAATATAGTTTATTTAGAATTTATTTTTTATTTTTTTCTTTTTTATTCAATATATATAATAAAAAGAAAATAAATTAAAATTACTTTTTATCCACTAAATTTAATTATTATTTTTCTAAATCCCAATAATAAGACCAAAGATAATATATGAAGTCAAAAAAATAAAAATTGATATAATCTTTAAAAATCTTAATATTAACAATAATATTTTATTTTGACATCATTATAAAGAATATTAATTCGATATCAAAAAAAGATTAAAAATATCTCTTTATATAATTTAGATATATTAATAACTAAATTATTTTCTGTTTTTTTTCCTTAATTTTTTTGATATTTAAATAGAATTCACTAATTCAAATTAGATTATCAAGAATAAATATACATATTTAAATTATTTTTTATAAGTAACCATATGAATGAAAATATATTATTTAAAAAGTTTCAAAAAATATTTTAATATTAACTCCAATATGAATGTTATATTCTTCTTTTTAATTAATTATATGAATTTTATTAAATTATAATTGATATATTAAATTATTAAAAATAATATTTAATATTTTTATTAAAAAATAGTTTAGAAATTATAAATTTCACATTTTTTTATTTTTATAATTGTTTCATATGGGAAACTCTATAAATACCCAAATCTCCAACTTAAAAGAAAAGATTAGTGAAGAAGTAACAATTGACAGAGCTTGGTTAATAATAAAGAAAAATGCAGAATATATTAGTCCTAAATTAAGATGTCCTATTTGTTTAGATTTAGTTTATGATCCAATTCAATGTAAAGAATGTAAAAAAATTTATTGTAAAAGTTGTTATAATAATTGGAACAAACAAATTAAAGAAAAAAAATGTTTAGGTGGAAAAGATGGTCATTATTTTAATTATCAAGAACCTGATAAATGGATATTAAATTATTTAAATACTTTAAAGATATATTGTATTTATAAAAATTGTGAAGAAGCAATAGAATATCAAAATTTTTTTAAACATGCTTTAAATTGTTCTCATAAAAAAGATGGATATAAAGAGTTAAAAAGACCTAATAAAGAAATTTTTTATTATTCAGAAATTCCTATATTTATTAAAACTTTAGATGATATTACTTTAACATTTTATGTGAAACTAAATTTTACAGTGAAAGAAATTAAAAAAATGTTTCAAGAAAAAATAAAACTTGATTACAACGAAATTGTTTTGAGTTTTGGAGGAAAACATTTGATTGATTCTGAGACTTTAGAAACATATAATATTCAGAAAAATAGTACTCTATATCAAATTGGAAGACTAAAAGGAGGAATATTGAATTAAATATTCATATGTAATAACTTATATATTTATAAAAAAATTAATATTTTATTTTTTATTCAAATTAAAAATTAATTTTAAATGGAGAATTTACAATTTCAAGAAAATAAGAAACGAAGTTCAAATTATTTATTTATGAAATTAAAAAAAATAAAAATATATTTTTAATTTGATAATTAAAATAATAAACAAAAAGAAAAATTAATTGAAATTAATTTTAATTTAATCAACAAATTAAAATAATATTATATTTATAAAAAATAACAATATACAATTTTTAATAAATATAATTAATATAAACAAATATCTAATATATAAAAAAAAATGCAATCAGATTCTTTAAAATTAAATAGTGAATGGACATTTTGGTATGCATCTCGTAAAGAAAAAGATCATCATATTCCATATGAAAATCGTTTAACAGAAATATCAACATTTTCAACATTAAAATCATTTTTAGAAACATATATTTATTTAAAAAAAATAAATGAAATTCCAAGAAATGCAGATATATCATTATTTAAAAAAGGATATTTACCTTTATGGGAAAATTGTCCTGATTCAGGATATTTATTTCATAGATTTAATGAAGGAGAAGAAAAAGATATTAATTATCTATGGGAAAAAATATTATTTGCTTTAATTGGAGAACAATTTAATGAAGCAAATATTTTAGGTTCTGTTTTATCTATTAGAGGAAGAGAAACTATTATTCAATTATGGTTTAATTATTTTGGTTATGATCAAATTAAAGATGGTTTAAGTGAAAAATTTAAAAAAATTTTAGGATTAGAAAAAAATTTAATTTTTTTTAAAGATAATAAACAAAGTATGCAAGATAAAAGTTCTTTGAGAAATGCTGAAAGATATGGATTTAAAAGAGGAAGAAAATATACTTATAATTAAGATTTTTTATAATTTTTTTTTAGTTTTTATATAGTTTTTTATATATTTTTTTAATGGGTAGTTTTTTATTTATTAAATTGGGTTTTTTATTCAAATTAATTGTTGTTTTTATTTTAATTTGTTTTTTTTTATTTTTATTTTTTTTTTTGTTTGTTTTAAATTTAATTAATGTATATTAAAAATATGATTATTAATTAAATATGGGAAGTGCAATTACTAATGGATGTAATTGTAAATGTACTCAAGAACAATTTAAAGATGAAAATGAAATTATTAAAAGTAATAGTAATTGTAAAAATTTAAAAAATAAAAATTACAAAGGAAAAGAAATTTATACTACTATATATAGAAATAAAAATAATAGTATAAAAGATGAAGAAGATAATGATATTTCTATTAATAAAAAACAAAATGAAGAAATGTTTTATGATTTAGATGAACCAGTTATTGAAACATTTAATTATGATCCATATATTATTAATCAAAAAAATAATAATTGTAATATTAGTTATAAATCAAATGAAAATTTTAATAATAATTCAAAACGTAATAATAATCCTAATAATAATTCAAAATCTACAACAAATTATAATTCAAATTATAATTCAAATTATAACACAAATCCTAATTATAATATCAATAATAATATTAATAATAATAATAATCCTAATTCTAAAAATAATGATAGTAATCAAATTTATGATAACTCAAATATTAAAAATAATAATAATAATAATATAGAAAATAATAATTCAATTAATAATAAAGATAATTATTATAACTCACTAAATAATGATAATGAAAATAATTTTTCCAACTATGAAAAAGATGATAATTATTATAACATAAATGATAATGAAAATTATAATAATGCAAATCATATTAATAATAATAAATATAATCATAATATAATAAATAATGAAAGTGAAGATAAAATAAATTTAGAAATAGATAATGAAAAATATATTCCAAATCCATTAAATAATAATAATAAACCAATTAAAAAAAGTACATTAAAACTTTTTAACATATCATTAAATAAATCATCAATTCAAAATACTAATAAAAATTCAAAAAGAATGATTTCAGCAAAACATAATCATTCAAGAAGTCAAACAAATTTACATGAAAATTCTCAATTAAATCATACTATAATAATCAATGGAATATATAAATTAAATGATATATTTATAAATCAAATTAATAAACATAATAATAAAATAAATATAATTTGGAAAAATATTGATATCACTTCAATAATATCAAAAAATAAATTAAATTCAATTAATATAGATGAAATAATGTTTAATGGTTTTATTAAAAGATTAATAATTTCAAATCTTTTTAAAAATAATTCAATGAATATTCAAAAATTTTGTATTTTAACAAAAAGAGATTTTATTATTTTCCAAAATAAAGAAAATTTTCTTCTTATGAAAAATCCACAAAGAAAAATAAATTTAAGTGAAATTGAAAATTGTGGAAGATTAGATTTTTCTTTATTAAAAATTCATTATTTATATGGATATTATTATATGTATATTAATATGAAAGATGAATTTAGTGAAGAATATAATGATGATGATGATGAAGTTTATAAAATTGTTAAAAAAGAACAAAATGGTAAATTTTATATTTTATTTTCTAAAGAAGAAAAAATTGTGAATCAATGGGTTTTTGTTATTAATTTTTTTATGAATATGTATAAACAATAATAAATTATGAAATTTTTCTGTATAATTAATGTTTTAAATTAAAATATTTTTTTTGATTTTAATTTTAAAAAAATATGAGATTTAATTTATAAAATATTCAATTTTCCCAATAATGAAATATATTTTTAATTTATTGTTTAAATTTTTTTTAAAATTTTATTAATATTTTTTAATTTTCTTTCTCCATCATTAATATCATTTATTTATTTCTTTTTACTTTTTCATTTTTTTAACTATAAAATTATTATTGTAAATAGTTATCATTAAAAATTTAATAACTGCCAATCTATATTTTTCAATAATATTAAAGATATTATTTTCAAAAAGAAAAAATCAAAATAAAAAATATATTTATAATTTAATTTTAAAAACAAATAAAAAAAAAAAAAAACAATTAAACAAAACTAAATAAAAAAAAAATGTTCTTAGAACCAAAAGCATATGATTTTGCTCAAAGAATATTAAAAATATACTATGAAAAAGATATATCAAAAGAAGAAAAAAATTCTGAAAAAACAGACTCAAAAAATTTATTAATATCAGAATTAAATGATCCAAAAAGAAAAATCGGAAATACAAATTATCAAAAATTTGAACAAATAGCAAAAATGATAGAAAAAAATGAAGAATTAGAAAAAGAAAAAAAAAAAAAAGAATTAGAAGAATCAGAACATAAAAAAGAATTATTAAAAATGGGATGTAATAATGATTTAAGAAAAGAAAGACAATTAATGGATAAACCAGTAAAAGATAAAATAGAAGCAAGTAAAATTTTTAAAAATGAAGGAGATGATTTTTTAAAAAAAAAAAATTACGAAGAAGCAATTAATTCATATGAAAAAGGTTTATTACAACTTTTTTATTGTTTCAGTGATGATTTAAAAGAAGAAGAAGAAACAGATAAAATAAGACAAAGTTTAAATTTAAATGCTTCTTTTTGTTTTATTAATCAAAAAAAATTTGATGAAGCTTTAGGTTATTTAAATGAAGCTTTGAGAATTGATAAAAATAATTTGAAAACTTTATATAGAATTGCTTTTTGTTATTTTAATTTAGAAAAATTTGATGATAGTAAAAATACAATTAAAAAAGCTCTTGATATTTGTAAAGAAAATAATAATGAGAAAGATTCTATTTTATTTGTTAATTTGGATAATGATATTAATAATAAAATTAAGGAATATCAAAATAATGAAGATAATTTATATAAGAAAATTATGTCTAAGAATTAATTCAATTATAAAAAAATTTTTTTTGATTATTAATAAATTTTAAATATAAAAATGTATTTAATTAAAAATTCAATTAAAATATAATAAAATAAAATAAATGAAATAATTATATATGAAATAATTATAAATTAATTTTAATTTATGTATCAATCATATTTTCATATAATTTTATGTATTGTTTCTCATAATTTTGTTTTTATTATTTATTATGGAAAAATTCAAATAAAGAAAATAAGAAAATATACTAATAATATTAAGAAATATTTTATAAAAATGTAATACTTATTAAAAAAAATAATAGGAAAATATCTTTCAATTATAATAAGTATAGTAGTTATAATTTTTTCAAAAAAATAATTAAAAAAAAATATAATATTTCAATTGATAAAACAGGCTAAGGAGGAATTTAATGAGTTTTTATTTTTTTTAATATATATTTATCAATTTAAAAAAGGATAGTAAAAAATTTTAACGATTTTATAAAACAAAAAGATTTTTCTATATTATCAAAAAGATAATACTTAAAGTTTTTTAATAAAATTTTTTTGTCTTTTTTTATGCATTAATAATATTATTATTTAAAAACCAAATGAAAAATTATAATATAAACATTTATTTTTTATATTTAAATTTAATTCATTTTTCATTTTTTATATAGAAAATGGAAATATTAAATAAATTTTTATTTTACATATTTTTCAATTATAAAAGTATATTGAAAAAATTTCATACTTTAAATTTAATAATTAAGAAATAAAATGCCATTATTAACAACATTTTAAATCATAATTATTATTTTTAAAATTTATTAATATTTTATCAATTAATGAAATGTACATATCCAATAAAATTAAATTAAACATATATAATATTATTCAAAACATTCAAAGATAAAAAAAAATAAATTTTAATATTAAATAAATTTTTTATTATAATTTTTCCAAAGCATAATTAAAAAAATGCTTAAAAGTCCAAATATAAAATGTAAACATATTTACAAAAATTCTCAAAAAAAAGATATTGAATATTGTATTTTTTGTGGAAATCTTTCATATAAAAAAATACCATCTTTATCAATTAAATTTAAATCAGATCAAAATATTACTATTGACCCTTTACTTCTAAAATTTAAACAATCAAAAAAAACAATTGATTATTCTAATAATTTAATTATGCAATATATTTCATATAGAAGAATTGGAATTAATCAAATTAAATTATTATCAAATTTTTTTTCCTTTTCAAAAAATGTATTATATAAAGCAATTTATTATTTAGATCAAATTTTTTTAAATAATCCATCAATTCCTTTTGATTTAATTGAAAAAATATCTTCAGTTTGTTTATTATTATCAGTTCAATTTAATGAATGTTGTTCAAAAGATTCTAAAATAGAAATAGTTAATTTTATTAATTTATTATCTTCAAAAATTGAAAATTTTCATCAAATTGAAATTTTATGTTTAAAAAATTTAGATTATAATTTAGGAATTTATTCAAGTTATGATTACATAAATTTATTTTTTTCTCTAGGTTTAATTTTTCCAACTCAAAATTTAGAAATTGAAAAAAATGAAGATACAAATATTTTTGAAATGTATTTTAGATGTATAAATATTTTAGATATAATAATTGATGATTATAGGTCTCTTGAATTTACACAATATAATATTGCAATAACAATTATAAGTATGGTAATTATTCAATCAAAATTTTTTTCTTTTGAAATTTTTAAATATGTTTATGGAATTGATTTATTTAAAGAAAAATATAAAAAATGCCAATTTGTTTTAAAATCTATTTATCTTAACAATTATTTTATTTATAATGATTCAACTAATAAAAAAAGTAATTACTCAATTAATTCTGATTCAACTTTTGATACTTCTATTTCTGAGTAATAATAGTAAAAAATTAATAAAATTTATATATACGTATTAATTGTATGGGTAAAAATTACTTTTATGTGTTTTCAATTTAGTTAAATCTTTTATATATTAAAATTATCTGAATATAGAAAAAATTTAAAAGGTAAACAATTAGTAATATAGGTGTAATTTTGAGTAAAACAAAGAATAGGTAACTAAATTTATATATTAATATTGTATTAAAAGAATTATATATAAAACTTTAATTTAAATATTAAATATTTAAATAATTTTATTTTTAATATTTTATTTAGAATTCAGAAAAGAAAAATTCTTTAATAAAGGACCATGATAATTTTTATTTTTGTTTCTAAATTCAATAGTATGCATAATCATAATAACATAAAAATAAATATGATAATAAAACAAAAATATAACAATACTAATTCTTAAATCAAATATTTTTTTAAATTTATAAAACACTAATTTATGAAAACATAATAAATAATCAAAAGTATTAATAACTCCCCAAATTAAAAAAAGAAACCAAACAATAAATAAAGAACAAGTAACAAGAAAATTAATCATTTTTTTTTTATTAGTTTTAGTAACATTTTTTTCTTCAATTTTAACATTTCTTCCTTGATCAAAAGGTTTAAAATATTGAGAAATCCAAATAGTACAACACATAAAACATAAATTAGGGACATAAGGGTTTGAAATTCCTTCATTTTCTTCTGTAACTAAATCTAAACTTTTATGATTAAAAAAATAAAAATTATTATTAACTGTTTTATTATAAGTTATACAATTTGAATTATTAAAATTATTAAATTTACCATAATTTGAACGATAATAATAAATAGAATAAAATAAATTTGTAGTAAAACCAAAATAAGTTTTTACTTGATAATTTATAAATGAAGGTATTATTATTGGAAGAATTATTATTGAAGTTAAATGAAATATTACATAATAATATATCATTATTGGATTTATAAATGATAAAGTTGGATTAAAAAAAACTTGTTTTTGTTCTAATGAATTTGATGTATTTATTTCTGACATAATATTATCAATTAAAGTATTTTTTCCTTTTCCTCCAATTTTTGAAGTTGTTGTAGATGTAATATTCTTATATGATATTTTCATTAAAGTAATTTTTAAAAATAATAAAAAGAACAAAATTAAAATAATAATTGTTTGATTTAAAGTATTTGCAATTCTTTTAATTGTTTGTAAATGATTAATAAATAATCTTGCAGTATTTACAGTATCAAATAAAAAAATATTAAAAGGATCTGCTTCATTTATTTTTTTAATTAAGTTTGATTTTTCACTATTCGAAAATTCTTCTGAAAAATTTTTATTTAATATTATATAAGCATTTGTACAATTTGTTGTATTTGGTAAATATAAATTTATTGAAATATCACCAAAAGTTGTTTCTTTAATTGATGTATTAAATGAAATATCATATATTTTTGCACCATTTTCTTTTAATCCATTATAATTTTTAAAAAAAAAAGAAAAATATACTAATCCAATTATTGCAACTATTGACATTGCTAAACTTATTATTTCAAATATTATTAAATGAATTTTTATGAATCTAAGATACATTTTTTTTTTTGAATGTTTATTTTTTTTATTTTAAGTATAAAAAAATGTAAATTTAATTTTTTAATAATATTTAATAATCTAATAATCAATATTTTATTAATTTTTTTTTAAAGAATATGTAATTAATGAATCGTATCTTTAATTTTTATTCCATCTATTTTTTTTTTTAAATTTTCAGCTAAACTTTTAATTTTCATCATTTTAACTCTTAAAAAAAAAGAAATACAACTTTTAATTTCATTTATACTAACTTTAATTTTAGGAGAAGATTTAATTGTACTTAAATTAATTTCTTTTTCATTAATCCAATCTAATTTTTTAATTTCATTAATAGTAATTCTTTTATAAGGATCTTTAATTAAACATTTACTTAAAAAATCAACAAATCCTTTACTCATTCTATTATTCGGAATTTCAAAATCTTTATTAATAATAATATCAAATAAATTAATATAATCATCTTCATTATCATCATCATTATTTTCAACAAAAGGTAATTTTTTATAAGCTAAAAGATAAGAAGTAATACCTAAAGCCCAAATATCAAGTGGTTTTCCGTGAATAAAATTTACATCTTGAATAAAACTTTTTAAGCAATTTTTTTCAATATTTTCTTGATTATTTTCATTATTTTCTTCATTATTATTTTCAATATTATTAATGTCATTTTCTATATTTTTACAAACTTCTGGTGGTCTAAAATATTTTGTTCCTAATATATTTTTTGATATTAAATCATCATTTTTATCTGATAATAAACTAACATTAAAATCAGTAATTTTTATATTATTATTTTCATCAAATAAAATATTATCTGGTTTAATATCTCTATGTATTACTCCATTTTTATGTAAATAATCAATTCCTAAAACTATTTGACGAATTATTTTTCTTATTTCATCTTCTGAATAATCAGAGTCTGGATTATTATTTTTATAAAAATTTTTATTAATTTGAAATTTATCTTCATCTTCATCATAAGTCATTATTGTTCCATTTGAACAATATTCTAAAATTAAATATAATTTATCTTTTATATTATCATGTATTATTTCATATAATTTTATTATATTTTTATCATTGCATTTTTTTAATATTGCTATTTCTTTTATTGCATCTTCTAATAAATTATTTACTTTAATTTTTCCATCTTCTATCTTATTAAAACCAAAACCTTTTTTTGCATGTGATAATCTTTTTTTATCTATTATTTTCATTGCATATTTTTTTCCATTTTTTTCTACTAATTTTACTTTACTATATGCACCTTCGCCTATTAATGATATTATTTTATATTCATTAATAAATTTTTCTCCTTTTTCATTTACATTTTTTGTTAATTCTCTTTCTGGAATTCCAGACTCATCTTCTGGATTTTCTACTTTTGATAAATGAATACACATTTTAATCTTCGTTATTATACGATTTATTGTTGACATTTTAATTGATCTATTTTAAAATATTTATTTTTTTTTGAGAATTTTAAATATATAAATTTATTTTTATTATTTAATAAATATTCATTTTTTTTTCGGAAATAATATTGTTAAAAATGTTTTTTAAAGTTTTTATCATTGTTTTTAGTTATATAAAAATTATTTTCTATTCTAAATTAATAATATATTTTTATTTACATATTATTTTATTATAAATTTTCAGAATATACAACTTCATTTAATATTAATTCATTGTTTCCAAAAAATTAAATATCCAAATTACTTTTAATATAATTAATTTTAGTCTAATATTCCATAATTTACTTTTTTCATATATTTTCTTCATTAAAATTTGAATGATTTGAAACAGGTAAATTTGAAATTTTAGTTGAAAATAAACTTTCAGTTGAATCTTCTCTTATTATAGAAAGTCCAGGTTGATATTTATTTTTTTCTTCAAAAACAGAAATTTGTTTTTTTTGTTCTTCATTTATTTCAATTGGTTCTGCATATAATAAAATAAAGGAATAATCATCTTTGCTTATATCATTCTTTTTCTTTGTATCTCCTTTTTGTTGATAATTTTTATTTGAAGAATTAAATAAATCAAATGAAATATTATTTCTATTACTTAAAAACATATTTTTTTATTATTTAAAATGAAAATAAATACATAGTTTTTATTTATTAATTTATATTTATATGAAAAAAAAATGTTAATTTTTTTCTTTTATTTTTTTCATATTAAAATAAATTAATAATTTAATTCAATAATAAATTCAAATATAATTTAAGTTATCTTTTGATAAAAAATAAATTTGTTTTTTATTTGATTAAGGATTTTACATTATAAATCAATTCATGAAATCTCCTTTAATCAAAATAAAATATAATTTAATATTATAAAAAAATAATTTTTTAATATTCATTTCAATTCATTTCTCCAAAAAACAATTTTTTTTTGCTTGTTTAAAGATTATAAAACAAATAATTTTTGAGTATAAAATAATCTTCAAAACAAAATAATTTATTTCATATAATACTTAATTTAATTTGCTAAGAAAAATATTTTTCTAATTCACTCAAAATTATGCTAGGCAATTTTTTTTCTAATCAATTTTCATTTGAATTTTCTTTAGTAAAAGAATTGAAAAACATTTGGTTCATTGATAATTTAATTTGTTGATAATTTATTTGATAAATATTTTTTTTACGATTCATAATCTATAAATAAAATAAAAAATATTATTTGCTGATAATTTGATAAATATTCCTTTTATATTTCTTTCTATTATTATTTTCTTTTTTGTTGTTTTTATTTTTGTCAAAAAAAATAAATAAATTTATATAAATTTATATATTATTATTAATTTATTATTCACTCATAAAAAATTAAATTCATTTTATTTAAAAAGTAAAAAATAAACTAAAATTAAAACAACATTCACTTTTATATTTTATTCCAAAAATCCTCATTATAGAATAAAATAGAGTTAATAATATTTGAAATATTTCTTCTAATAAAAAAGTAAAAAAACTACCAAATAGTAAATCAATTTCATTATACCTATATACAAAGCAAAAACAAGTAACATGAAACCATGTATATCCAATAACGACTAATGATAAAATAATTAAAATGTTATTTTGGATATTTATTTTTTTAAATTCTTCAATTATTGAATTTTTCTTATTTTCTTCCTCATCTGATTTGATTAATGATATAATTTTATTACTTGAAAATCTTGTCAAATTTAATAAAAAATCAATAAATATAATGAAAAATAAACTTATTAAAATTCTAATCCATCCATATTTAAAATAAAATTTAATATCATTTTTTTCTCCAAATTTATATTTATCAGAAATATAATTTTTAGTAAAACAAATTAGATTAATAAATATACAAAATGTAAATTTTAATAGTAAAAATATAATTCTAATAAATTTTGATTGTAAAGGATTATAATAAATAAAAGAATATAAAAAATTTTCTCTTAAAATTATTTGATTACAATAAAAATCAATAAACTTCTTTTATCTAATCTATAATCAGAAGAAACTTTTAAATAATTTAATCTTAAATTATTATCATATAAAATATCTTTTGCAATTTTAAATCCATAATTTTTACTTTCTTTTTTATTATTAATTATTTTAGAATAATAATTTGAATTTTTTAATTTTCTAATTATACTAAATCCTTGTTGATTAGTTTGAATATTTAATTCATTTGTTTTGTCAAATTTTTTATGATCAAAATTTGATGTTTCATCATTTTCTAAATATTTAAATGAATTAAATAAATTTGAATCTACGTCTTCATTTATTTTTTCTATTGATTTTTCATTCTTTAAAATTGATAATTTTTTATTTCCTTCATTTGATATTCCAATATTTTCATTTTCAATATTTTCATTTTCAATATTTTCATTTTTAATATTTTCATTTCTTTTTTCAGTTTTAATTTTTAATATTTCTGGTGTTGCTTGAATTGTTTTTTCTGTTTTATTATTTCTATTTTTAAATAAAAATCTAAAATCACTTCCATCTTTTATTTGAATTATATTTCCCAATTTTAAATTTTCATTAATATTTAATTGATTTAAAATTGTTTTTTTATTATTTAATAAATTTTTATCATCTAAATCATCTTTTTTTAATTTTGGAACTGAAGTATGAAAATTATTTTTTTGAGATGAATATATTTTCATAAAATTTTCATTATTAATAGAATCATTTTCATTATTATTTTCATTTTTAATATTTTTAGGTGGATTTGAAATAATTAAAGCACCAATAAATTGTTTAATAAATTCTTTCCCAAAAATAAAATATAAAATAATACAAAATATTTCAATAATTAAAAAAGAAAATAAAATAATACTTCCTTTAAAGTTAAATACATTTTTAAAAAAATATTTTCTACATTTCATAACATCAAAATTAAAAATTGAATAATTTCTATAATATTTTTCTTTTATTTGATTATAATTAATATTTGTTGATAAAGAAGCTTGAAAAATACAAGAACAATTAACTTCTAAATTTTTATAATCTTTTCCAATTTCAATACATGAATCATCACAAAAAGAAACATTATAATAAAAATCATTAAATCTATCACTTAATATAATATCAAAATCATAAATTTCTGAAATATTTTTACAAATATCATTATAAAAATCTTCAGATTCATTAAAAACATTTATATTATAATTATTGAATTTAACTACATTTTCAAAATTTATATTTTTTATATTTTTCATTGGATAAATCAAAGTTGTATTATAATATATTTCACATTTTTCATAATCATTAATTGGATTTCCTGTCAATGGATTATAAATATAATATTGAACTTGATTTATTTGATCATTTCCTCTATTAATAATTAAAATTAATGTAATTAAATCAATTTCTCTTGAAATTTCTTCTGATTTTTTTAAAGAATCATAACAATTTCCCAAATAAACTTTTGTAAAAGAATAATTATGAAATGAATTTAAACAATCAAAATTTTTAAATATTACAATAGAATACATATTATCATCTGAAATAATATATTTAATATGCATATTATTATTTAAAAATTCATTTTTGTATGCTAAAATCATTTTATTAAAAATTTCTTGATTTAAATCTTCTAATTTAATAGTAGTATTATAAATATTAATAACACATTCATTATTATCAATACATTCATTTTTAAAATTTGCAATTGTTCCATTTGGACATTTATTAAAACATTGATAATTATAAATATAATTATAATTTGATTTAAAACAATCATTAATACATTCACCTTGATAAATAATATTAAATATTTTATGTTTATATGATGAATCACATTCACTACTACATTTATATTCATTACTTTGACTATCAAAATATTTAAATTTATCGCAAATACAATTTAATTTATTTTCAATTGAAATAGAATAATCACTTTTACAAGTAACACAATTATTTATTGTTTCATTTCCATTTATTAAACAAGTTTGACAAGTATAAAAACATTTTTCAAAATATGAATTTTTATTATATTTTTCTCCAATGAAAAAATAAGGTTGATTATTTAATGAATTATAACCAAAACAATTTGCTTTTTTTTTATTTGAATCTTCATATAAAGGATAATAGTCATTTTCATAGTCACAAACTTCACATCCAAATAATTTATTATTTAAACTATCATAATTACTCATTGATTCACTTGAACATTGAATACAATTGTCTTGACAACGAGCAAATATTTTATCATTTTCATTAAAATAAAAACCAGAAATGAAATCAGTTTTTAAATAACAATTTCTACTTTGAAAATCAGTTTCATTAATAATTGGAAAATAATTTAAATTATTATTACATTCTAAACAATTTGGAAAAGTATAATTTCCATTTTTAAAACAAGATTTACATTTTGGATGACATAATTTATAATAATATTCATTTTCATTATTATCATAATCAAAATAATATCCTTCAGTTTGAGACATACAATTTGAATTTTTTGTTTGATTTAAACCAATATAATTTGAATTATCTACTTTACAAGTTAAACATTTATTATTTTTTTCATTACCAACTCCAGAACAAGTTAAACAATTTTTATAACAATTAATAATATTAATTATACATTTTTTAGAATGATCTTCTAATTCTTTTTGAACTAAAATATATTCTATTGTATAATTTAATGAATCTAAATAATTATCTGATCCATATAAATATAAAGGATTTGCATTTGTAATTTCACATCCTTTAATTTTACATTCTGGATGAAATGTTTTCATATAATTTGGATTACTTAAAAATTTAATATATGTCTCTTGTGGATTATTATAATCATTTATTAAAAATTTAAAGTCATATGTTAAATTTTGTGCCCAAAATTTTTCTGAGTTTTCACAAATTGGAATATAATATTCTTGATAATATGTTTTATAATTATTATTATTTGAATTATATGTTAAATAAACAAAAACTAATTTTTTATTATCTTTATTTAAAAAAAAATCAAAATTTATCATTTTTTCTTCAAAAGTTAATATTGTTTCTGGATTATGTTCAAATAAAATTTGATTTCCTATTTCATTTAAATTTTCATCAATTTTTACTATTTTTGCATCTTCTGAACCACAACCAATCATTGCAAAAGTATCATTTGATAAAAGAGTAAATGTATTTGGTTGTGTTGTTATATTATTGCATAAACCTATTATTCTTTCTTTATTTGAAATTATCATTTTTTCTTTAATTAAATTTGATATACAAGTTACTCCGTAATCTTTTACAAAATAACATGATATTATATATGAATTTTCATTAATTTTTATTTCAACTGTTTGTATTTTATCACAACTGTGAATATCTGGATTATTAATTTTATTTGGATTTGTTGAATATTCTAATTCTTTAATCACATTTTGATTTATTAAAATATATTTAATTGTAATTTTATTACTATTTATATCACATAAAGAAATAAGAAGTTTATTATTTTGAATTTTAGTTAAATAATATCCTTTATAAGAATAAATTGGAATTTTAGTGGTTGATGAGTCAAAATTAGTAAAATCATAACTAGCATATCCTGCCTTAAAAATACTATCATTAGGGTCTTTATAAATATGAAAAAATCTAGAATTGAATTTTATTATTGCTTTTCTATCATTATTTAAACCAATAATTTTATAAGAAGAATATTCAGATATATAATCATAATTTGTAATTGGTGATATGAAATAATTATCAGTACTGGTTTGAAAATAATATAAAGGAGAAATAGATGACATAAAGTTTGTATTTGAGCAACTTGAGCATTGTATATTTTTCCTATTTATGGGATAATAAAGATAAAAATGAGTATCAGTTAAATTTTTTTTTGCAATTATAGTTATATCTAAATCTCGATATTTATTATTATAAATATTTTTTAAATTATCGAATGTATTGATTTCATGATAAGTTAAATAATGAGATAAATAAATAGGATAAAGATAGCAAAAAAAAAAAAATTTATTTTATTCATATTTATATAAAATTATGATATAAAAAAAGATTATTTAAAATAAATAATATATTTTTGCCTAATTTATCCCAAAAAAATAATAAAAAATAAATGAAATGTCAAATTCAACAAAATTAGAAATATAACAATTCTTACTTTGAAAGAGTAGAATCAGTAAATAATAAATATTAATCAATTCAACTTTTCTCGAAATTTAAGATAATAATAATAATTTTTTTTTGATGGAAATTTCAAAATTTATTATTGAGAAAAATATTGAATTTTGTTTCATAAACAATTTAAATGAAAGAATTTTTAAATTAATTTTTAGAAATGAAAATAAAATTTTTTATTCAAGATTTATTGATTTATTTAATTTTTATATATTTTTTGATTTGTAATTTTTTGTCAAATATTTTAAATTAAAAAATAAATTTATTTAATTTATAATAATGGATAATACTAATCATGGGATATTTATTAATAAATTTGAGAGGAAAAATACTTATTCAATGACACAAAGACTTAATTCATTTGAAAAAAATAAATTATTAAATAATTCAGAAAATATAAATATTACAGTTATTAATGAAGAAAAATCAAATAATGATTCAAATTATTATATCTTATCAAATAAATATAAAACTCCATTAAAAAAATACTTTTCAGGTTTAATATTTAAAAGTAATTCAGATAGAAAATATTCTTTAAGAAATCCAATTAATAAATTTGATTTAAATAATCAAAGAAAATTATCTTTAAATAATCAAAATAAATTAATAAATAATTCAAAAAAAAACTCTTTAAATCCAATAAAATCAAAATTATTTAATATTGAAATAGAAAAATATTCAAAAAGAAAAACTTTAGAAAATATCAAAAAAGCAAAAATAAATTTTGATAATATTAAAAAAGAAGAAATAGATCCTTTAAAAATTCCTCCTGAAGATTTAATTTTTAATCATCCATTACTAGAAATAGGAAAATTGAAAAGAAAAAAAGATCAATTCATTTATATAAATGATAATAATCCATTAAATAAATTAAAACAAAAAAAAAGACAAAAAATAAGAGAAAATATAAATAAAACTCATCAATCACAATCAGATAAAATATTAAATAAATTATATCAAAATAATATTTTACTTGAAAGTGAAGTAAGAGTTTTAAAAAGAAATAAAAAAAAATATAGTTTACAACATTATCAAAGAGAATTAATTAAAACTGCAGGAAGAAGTTTATCAAAAAATTCTGTTAAAACATTAAAAAATGCTTTTGATGATTTAAGAAATGAAGGTAATAAAAATATGATTAGTGAATATAATTTTATAAAACAAATTGAAGAAGAAGAAAAAAAAATTGTAGACAATATTAATAATTCAGAAGAATCTTATTTAAATCTAATGACAAGTTATAATAATTATTTTATATCTGATAAATTAAAAAAAGAAATTAATCTTCCTAAAATTAAATTTAAGAAAATAAATTTAATGAGATTAAGAAAATTAAAAAAAGGAAAAATAAAAATTTTAGATAATAATCAATAATAATAATTTATAAATTTTTAAATATTTAAATTAAATAAAAAAAAATTTAAATAAAAAAATTAAAAAAAAAAATGATTCATAATGATGAAAGAAAAGAATATACATTATTTACAAATTTAGAACCTTCAGCCCAAGAAGATATTAAAAATTTAGAAAAAAAATTAACTTATAAAGATTTTTTAAATGGAAAAATAATATCAATTTCAGATGTAGAAACATATGATAATTTTATTTTGTTAAACGTAAATTTGTCAAAAGAAGAATATCCAAATATTAATAAATGGAAAAAAGAAATTGAAAGAATGAAATTAAATTGGAAAATATCAAAAAAACCAATTCAAATAAAAGGAAGAACATTTACTGAATATGTAAAATTACAATATGAAAAACTTGAAGAACAAGATAAGAATTATTCAAATAAAATAAAAGAATTGACTAATATTTCAAAAAATATAATTAATGAAAATTCAAATAAAAATAAAGAAATTGCAACTTTACATTTTTTTAAAAAAAAAGATGAAGGATATAAAATAAGAATTTTAATTAAATTTCTTCCTGGATTAAATATAAAATATCAAGATATTGCTTCTAAAATTATGATTATTAGTCATAATTATTTTAAAAATAAAACTATTTGTGAAGAAGGAAAAGGTGATTTAAATAATGGAATTAGTGCAATTTTAAGTAGTATTATTGATAAAAGTGAATATGATATTGAAAATTTTGCTAATGATATTAAAAGAAATATTCAAGGTGTTTTAACTTTAACTATATTGGGAATTGATAAAATTGAAGAAAATAATGATAAAAATAAAGAAAATGAAAAAGAGAATGAAATTAGTTTTAAAAATAATATTGTTAATTTACAAAAAGATATTCAAATTAAAAATAATGACGATAATAAATAAAAATATTTTTTTATTTTTTTTGGCAATTTATTTTATTAAGAATTAATAAAAATAAAAAATATAATAATTAATAAATTTTTTTTTTCTTTTTTAAATTATTGTTTTGCTGGATTTAAATATCATTAAAAAGGTTGGAAAATAATTTAATTAAGAATATTAATGATGAAATGAAAGAATTAATTTTATAAAATTAAAAATATTTTATTTAAAATATTATATGATAATTAATATTATTTTTATTAAAAAAATTTTTAACTTAAATGAATTATCTCTTACTTTTTTTCTATGGAATTTTTTTAAAAAATTTTATAACAACTTCCACAAATGAAACAAAAATAATAAATAATAATAAAAAATATGAAATTTCAATCAATAATCATAACAAAAAAATCAATATTTTAAAAAATAAAAAAAAAAAATTTAAAAATAATAAAAGAAAATTAATTACTTGTAATGTACCATGTAATACATGTGATAATTCAAGTCCCAATTTTTGTTATTCATGTATTGATAATTATTATTTAAATAATGGAAAATGTATAAAAAATGGATATTATTATGAAATTTCAAATCCTAATTCATTAAAAAAATGTCATCCAAATTGTAAATCATGTAATATTAATGGAGATTATCAAAATAATAATTGTATTTTATGTAATGAAGATTTAGGTTTTTATTCTTTAATTGATAGTACATCACCAAAAAATTGTTATTCAATAAATCAAAAACTTGATTATTATTATTTTAATTTTAATTCAAAAAAATTTGAAAAATGTATTGAAGGTTGTATTAAATGTTCTTATTATTCTATGCAAGAAAATGATTGTGAAAAATGTGATTTTAAAAATGATTATTATCCAAAATTTAATGATAATAATGAAAGAGTTAAATGTATAAAATATTCAGATATAATAAATAATAATTATTTTTTATTTGGTGAAAGATATAATGAAAATTCATATATTAAAGAATGTTATTCAAATTGTAAAAGTTGTTTTAATTCTGGTAATATAATAGAAAATAATTGTATTGAATGTAAAAATAATTATGAAAAAAGTTTAGATAATCCTTCAAATTGTATTATTAAAGATTTTTATAAAGGAGATTTATGTGAATCAACATATAAACATAAAATATTTAATATTTTATTTCAAGGTGAATGTATTAATGATTGTTTTAACACAGATTATAATTATATTTATAATTATCAATGTTTTAATAAATGTCCAAATAGAACAATTTCAAATTTTAAAAATGAATGTATTGATAATAATGAATGTGTAATTAATATACATAAAACTCAAATTAATTTAAATTCAATAAATAAAGAAATTATTCATTCAATGGTTATTTCATATATGAATGAATTTTTAAATAATGTAACTCATGTTAAATATATTTATCCAGAAGATAATTCATATTCTATTATAATATACAAAAGTTATGATTGTTTAAGAACTTTTAAAGATTATCCTTTTTCAAAAATTTATTTTAATGAAGAGTGTTTATCTTCGATTAGAAATAATGAAAATATTTCAATGGAAATTCCATTAACAATAGTAATTATAGATATTTATAGAAATGATAATCAACCTCATCAAGTTAATTATTTAATATATAATTCAATTAATGGAAATGAAATTGAAAATTTTACTGAATGTAAAAAAAATAATGTAACTTTAATTCTTCCTTTAAATAATATGAAAAATGTTGATTTAAAAAATGCAATTTATTATAATAATAAATATAATATTAATGTTTTTAATGAAAAAGCAAAAATTTTTATTGATAAATGTGAAACTAATCTAATTAAAAATGGATATGATTTATTATTAAAAGATAGATTTGAATTGATTTATCAAAATATTACTTTTTGTGATAAACAATGTTCAGAAATTAAAAAAGATTATGATGATTTAGAGGTTCATTGTAATTGTTTTTTTAATAGTACTTTTTCAAATATTATTTATTATAATGAAAAAAATATAATAGTTAATAATTATAAAATTGGATTTTTAACTTTTGATGTTATGAAATGTCATATTAAAAAAAATGTATTTAAAATTATTGGTTTTATTATTACTTTTATATTATTATTTTTTGAATTTTTATTTTTTATTATTTATTTATGTATTGGAATGAAATCAATGACAAATTTTTTAGCAGTTAATATTACTTCTAATCCTCCTAAATTAAATATAAATGATTATTCTAAATCAAAAGATGATTTTGATAGTGAAAGAAAATTAAAAAAATCAAATTTACATTCAAAAGTTGTAATAAAAGATTTGGATTTGAAAAGAACTAATAATAATAATAATAATAATAATAATAATAATAATAATAATAATAATAATAATAATAATAATAATAATAATAATAATAATAATA